>CM049794.1:34111822-34256352 GCA_027422405.1 Ptychobarbus kaznakovi
TTTCATTCTGTAATTATGCCAGTGAGTCTGGCCAGCAGCAACAAAAGCTTTTGATTAATGATCATGTTTAAATGAACTAATAGCAATGCAACAGAAAAGGACAGTTATGGTCTATGTGGTAAATAGTGTTGTTTATGTAAACATGACACAGTCTCATTGAATTCCATAGTAGGAAAAAAATACGTACTTTAGTTCTTAATATTATTGATAATGAAAGTTCAAATGGGAAATATTAACTGTATGTTTGGTACAACTTGGGGGTGAGTATTTTTGGCGTGATCTATCCCTATAAACATTATAATGTATGACAGAAAATTACCAGTACCTTTTCTGTTTTGCAACTTTTTTTTTTTTTACAGTGCATGTACAGAATATAAATTATTTGATGAGAAAATGTATTCTGTCAATATTGCAAAAAACACTTCAATATACATTAATCGCCAACAGTATTTCTAAATGGATGTATTGTTAAGCAGAGGTGTATAAAAAAAGTAAAACAAAATGTTTTATCAGTGTGAAGTAAAGATACTCAGTAAAAATTGTACTTTTACAATTACAAGTATCTGGCCAAAAACATACTTGTGTAAAAGTAAAAAAGTATAACTTTAAATTAAGTAGAAGTACTTTTTTTCTGACAGACATACAGAAGTTTGGTTAAAGGGAGAAAACGAAACAAAATGCAATGGCACATTATATTTAGGAGTAGATTATTGGTGGTACAGTAAAAATCATGCAGTTAGTTAGATATATATTAATATATAAACTAAATCATCTTTCTTCGAATAACAAGTATGGGACGTCCAGAAATTACACTTCAAAAACTACACAAACGGAATATGACAGTAACTCATACAACCCCTGTTAATTAATCTTCTTAAGTGAAACGAAAATTACAAATACTAATATTTTAAACTTGACCGTCGTGTTCACTTTGTGTGGTTTCTGAAGTGGTCCTGTCCCCCTGCATTATACGGACTAGAAATCTTTTCTTGTGTTGAAAAAAAGTCATAAACATCTGGGACGACATGAACATCTAAATTTTTGGGTGAACTGTCACTTTTAATAAAAATGTGATGCGAGGTTAGAAACATATTCTAGACAGAATGCAAGAATGTGTTGAATTAATGAGGAGAGTCATACAATTAAAACATTCAACATTAACATTTTGAAAGGCCACTTTTTTGTGTTGTCTATGTTACAGTCTAAAATAATAATTAATCTTTTAATTGTTTATTTGGGGAATTTTTTTTTTTGGGGGGGGGGGTTCTCAGCAAATATTGCTACATAATTATTTGCGAGTAATTATATGAATTAATGAGAAAATCATGTAATTATTTAGATAAAAAAATATTAATTGAGTGTCCAAATTCCTACTCAATGAGTCATATAATGACATATTATTAATACAACTTATCCAATACCAAGAACATTACTAAACATGAATTACTATTAAGTAAACATACAATGCTCATTTAAACACTTTTTTGTTGGAGATTTGTAACATTTTAATTAAAAATAATAATTCCCACAAAAATATTAATTATATTTAAATTTTTATCACTGATTTTATTTGCAATTAGTCTTGTGCATTAAGCCAATATATTACACAGCTACTGGCTCTATCGAAACAAAGAATAATGAATACACTTTTTGGGGGGAAAACGCAACTTTGCTACCTCAACATGCTTCCTCAGATTTGATGGTGAACTTTTGAAGCCAGACATTTACCTGATGAAAGTCATAACTGAAGTAGAACTGTGCTTGATGCATGAAAACAATAATCATTTGTTCTCACGTCAAGCGTACACGTTTGAGCTTCCGTTTACCATATTTAATGTGCATAAGATAAAATAAAAATGTAATGTACTTTTTAAGTTGAAATAAAATTTTAAGGAGCAAAAAGTACTGTTTATTCTTCAGAAATGTAATCAAGTAAAAGTACAAGTAGTCAGTTTAAATTGTACTTGAATAAAGTAAAAATCCCCCAAAATAATACTTAAGTACAGTAATCAACTAACTACAGTAATTACTCAAGTATTTTACACCTAAGTCACTTACAATTGAAATAAATGGGGACATTTTTTGAAGATTTAAAAGAAGAAATGGGAAGGTCACAATTTCATAAAAGTACATACATTCCTTCCTCTTTTAGAACTCAAATATTATTTGAGCTGAAAAGTTGTTCTCATCAATTTTTCATCAATGGTAAAAAAAACGTGTTAAACTGGATATAAACAGGTTTAATGCTAAAATAATGTTAACATTATTTATTTTGGCTGTACTATTGAAACAGTGAGCCATGTGTGAAGATTGGCATCATTTGCTTCCATTGAAAGTGTTGTTGTAAACCAGAATTATGGGTTAATTCACTTTTTGTAATAATTAAAATCAGTCTTCTTTTAAGCAGTGCTGTTTAATGAGTGCTTTTTATACAGTTGAAGTCAAAAGTTTACATACACCTTGCAGAATCGGCAAAATGTTAAGTATTTTACTTTAATAAAAGGGATCATATAAAATGCATGCTATTGTTTATTTAGTACTGACCTGAATAAGATATTTCATATAAAATGTTTACATATAGTCCACAAGAGAAAATAATATTAGAATTTATAAAAATGACCCCGTTCAAAAGTTTACATATTCTTGATTTCTTAATACTGTGTTACCTGAATGATTCACAGCTGTTTTTTTGTTTAGTGATAGTTGTTCATGAGTCCCTTGCTTGTCCTGAATAGTTCAACTGTCTGCTGTTCTTCAGAAAAATCCTTCAGGTCCCACAAATTCTTCGGTTTTCCAGCATTTTTGTGTATTTGAACCCTTCCAACAATGACTGTATGATGTGAAATCCATCTTTTCACACCGAGGAATCTAATGGACTCATAATGTAACTATTTCAGAAGGTTAAATGCTCACTGGTGCTCCAGAAGAAAAACCATGCATTAAGAGCGGGGGATGAAGATGTACATTTTTCTTATTTTGCCTGTCCTTCAGATGCACAGAAGATACTTGATGTTTCCCAGATACAAAATAAGTCAAATGTACCCTGATCTTCACATTCAAAGGGATCAACCACTCTTAATGGATGGGTTTTCCTTTGGATTATCAGTGAGCATCTGAACCTTCTGTAATAGTTGCATATGATTCCCTCGTTGTCTTTCACATCTTTTATATGAAATATATTATTCAGGTCAGTATTAAATAAACAATAACGTGCATTTGGGATTTTGGTAAAATAATTAACATTTTGCAGATTCTGCAAGGTGTATGTCAAATCAAATCAAATCACTTTATTGTCACATGACCCACAGCACAATGTGCCTTGGTGAGTGAATTCTTGAGAGCAGTGCTCCAGACAGTGCAGAAACTATTTACGTATAGACAGTATATACTTACAGACTTATACAGATGACAATGTGCAAAATACACATACATATACTCAGTAACACAGTGTACTATAAAGACATACTTATGTTATCAATATACATTCTACACAGTATGTACACATTCTACATTATGTACACATATTATACACACAATTAATATGTGAAAAAAGGTGCAACGGATTATACATAGGCGGATACGCAATGTCATGGATGTGCATTGGATGGTATCCAGTGGTAGCAGATAGGTTGTTGTATTAGTGCAGTGTGTGTGTGTAGTCTAGTTGAACTGTGTTGAGTTCAAGTTAAAGTGCAGTGCATGGCATATTGTAAAGTGGGAGTGGTGCTGTAGGTGTTTTTTTTTTTTGCTGTTCATTAGCCTGATAGCCTGAGGGAAAAAGCTATCCCTCAGTCGGCTAGTGCGGGATCGGATGCTGCAGATGTAAATTTTGACTTCAACTGTATATTTATATATTTTGTTTTACCTATTCATCCAAATTCTAAATGATCCAAATGCCTAAATTCAAATCGCTATGCTTTTCTTTCCACCCATACATCTCTTCTCAGCAGCTGCAACTCAGTCCCATCAGCACAAATCTCCATAATTCTAAACTCTGTAGAGTATTACAGAGGTTGGAGCGTTACACATATTTTGCTGCAAAGGCCTAGTCGTGTGTGAGTGTTTGTGTGTGATAAAGCTTGTATGTGTGTGGATGATGTACTCCCCCAAACACAAGGTCCACAGAGTTTTAGGGCCAAACCACAGCATCACCACGCTATCTGTGATTTAACACCAGTCAACAGGGAGAGGCACCCTACGGATTACATCACCAGGGCTTTAATTGCTGTGGTTACTGTAGCCAAACTGGCAGAGCTCCAGTCAAGAATGAAAAAACCCTATCGGCTCTAATGACTAGTGTTTGCTGGCACAGATTAGGAAAACAGTTTCATAGTCTATTATTCAACACGCACTTTATAGAACAGGGTTATGGGCCTTCAACACTCACAGACAATCAGTAGGTCACACGAAATGTGAAAGGAATTGTTGGACTAAATGATGTTAGAATGTAAGATGATGAAAGACAGAATGATCGTAAATGCTACAGAGCTTGGCTTACTCATCATGCATGTCACAGATTAAGATGTTCATAGATCAGTAGAACTGTAGAGCGTATGTGAAGATGTGAACTTTAAAAGGGAAAATTAAGCAGAAAGCAAACTATATAAGTCTATCATACTCTTCATTATATACTGACAGACCAAAATACTATAGCATCTGGAAACATTTGAATATAAGGAAAACTGAAAAATTACGTTGAACTTGGAATGGTTGTTGCTGGTCTGAATATTTCAAAAACTGCAGATCTACTGTGATTTTCACGCACAACCATCTCTAGGGTTTACAGAGAATGGTCTGAAAAAGAGAAAATATCCAGTGAGTGGCAGTTGTGTGGACAAAAATGCCTTGTTGTTGTCAGAGGAGAGGTCAGAGAACTGGTTAGAGATGATAGAAAGGCAACAGTAACTCAATAACCACTCGTTACTACCGAGGTATGCAGAATACCATCTCTGAACGCACAACACGTCGAACCTGAAGCAGATGGCTACAGCAGCAGAAGACCACACCGGGTGCCGCTCCTGTCAGCTAAGAACAGGAAACGGAGGCTACAATTCACACAGGCTCACCAAAATTGGACAATAGAAGATTGGAAAACGTTGCCTGGTCTGATTGAGTTTTGATTTCTGCTGCGACATTCAGATGGTAGAGTCAGAATTTGGCATAAAGAACATGAAAGCATGGATCCATCCTGCCTTGTCTCAACGGTTCAGGCTGGTGGTGGTGGTGTAATGGTGTGGGGGATATATTCTTGGCACACTTTGGGCCCTTTAGTACCAATTGAGCATCATTTAAATACTCAGACCAGCCCATCTGGCACCAACAACCATTCCATGTTCAAAGTCACTTAAATCCCCTTTCTTCCCCATTCTGATGGAAGTTTGAACTTCAGCAAGTCGTCTTCACCACATCTAGATGCCTAAATGCATTGAGTTGCTGCCATGTGATTGACTGATTAGCTGTTTGTGTTACCAAGCAATTGAACAGGTGTACCTATTAAAGTGGCCGGTGAGTGTGTATGTATGTATATATATATATATATATATATATATATATATATACAGTGCTACTTGAAAGTTTGTGAACCCCTTGCATAATCTGTGAAAATGTAATTTAAAAAAAATAAGAGAGATCATACAAAATGCATGTTTTTTTTTTTTTAGTACTGTCCCGAGTAAGATATTTTACATAAAAGATGTTTACATTTAGTCCACATGAAAACTTTTTGAATTTGAAGATAATGGTAAATTGTACTTAAGTTGTCTTCTGGGAAACATGCAAGTATCTTCTGTTGCATACGAAGGGCAGTACTAAATAAAAAATGTTTTGTGTCTTTCTACAAAATAATACAAATTTAGACATCTTCATCCTGTTCAAAAGTTTTCACCCCTGGCTCTTAATACATTGTGTTTCCTTCTGGAGCATCAGTGAATGTTTGAACCTTTTTAATAGTTGTGTTTGAGTCCCTCAATCGTCCTCCGTGTGAAAAGATGGATCTCAAAATCATACAGTCACTGCTGGAAAGTGTTCAAATATGCAAAGGATGCTGGGAAAACTGAAGATTACGCAGGACATGGGATATTTTTCTGAAGAACAGTGCTCAGTTTAACTGTTCAGAACAAACAGGGGACTCATGAACAACCATCACAAAACAAAAAACACTCGTAGATCATCCTCACACAAGGGTTCCAAACTTTTGAAGGGGGTATTTTAATAATTTCAGCTTTTTTTGTAAATGTAAACATCTTCTATGTAAAATATCTTACGCAGGACAGTACTAAATAAAAAATTAAATTGCATTTTGTATGATCGCCTTATTTTGTTAAAATTACAGTTTCACAGATTCTGCAAGGGGTTCACAAACTTTCAAACAGCACTGTATGCATGTTGCTGTGATTGTGTATGTGTGTATTGTGTGCTGTTTGGATAGAAGTTCTGGGTATTTATTTGTCCATCCCTGGATGTTCTGAATAAAACCCTGTAGGATAACCACAGTAATGCACATCCTCTCTACTTATAGCTTTATTACACATTTTTTAAGTATTTAAGTTATTATGTTTTACAATAAATACACTCTCACCACTCAGCAGTCATTGGTTTGCTGTGGTATGTAGCCCACTCTGTTCATTCCAAGATATTTTTATGCTGTTTTGGTTGTACTTTACTAGATGTCCACTTTTTCCCCAGCCATTGACCTTTTTGCTTTGAGGAAAATATGTTGTTTACAGGGGAAAGTCATCCAAACCCTCGTGGGCCCGTAAACATGAAGAGTGAGGAGGAGAGGCTTTTAATGTGGTTTAACTAATGTTTGCATCAGACTCTCTCGTGTGTTTAATGGACATCAGACCCAGCGATTCTGAGCTGGACTGCATGATGAAGCTCCATAGAGATGCAGCATGTTAAAGTCTACATTGATTTATCTATTTATTTACAGTTTTACATTTGAAGCGTTCTTGACTTCAAATTGAGTCCTTATGGTTCGAGATTGTCTTTTGCTGCTGTACCATGGTTTTGGAGAAGAAAAAAATGAAAGTTTTCTTTGAGTGCTAGGATTATGGTTTGAGTTAGTCTGTGGTTATTATATTTAACTTTAGTTGAAAAAAATGAAGTGCCTTTTCAGATTGAAGCTAAGTAAACATGCTAAGTAAATCTGTATGTGTGTGTGTACAAATATGGATGAAATATTGTCTTTCATCCATCACAAATCCCGTTACTAACACACAGAGTGAATTTAAGAGAGATCCAGACAATACAAACCATGAATCAGAGACAGTAAAAATGTTGTTCAATAAATGCCATTGCTGTGGTTATTCAGGAAAATTATAACACATCTGTAAGTGCTTTTTAATCTGAATGTTTAAATCAAGTTGATATTTAAGCACTTGTGTTTGTTGTGTAACATTTAAACAGCATTATTCTTGTACACGAAATGCCAAAATCATATTTAATTTCAAAATGGCAAAGACTTTGACAGAAATAATGTAAATAAGTTACTCGTGATGGATTTCAGCTGTTCTAAACAAAAGGATTGTATTATTTCAGTGCAGTGCATTAGCATGTCTGCTTTGTTCTGTTGATGGCTTATATTTTTGATTGTCAGATGTTTAGTTTTCAGTGAACTTCCCACTATGATATACATGTTTAGGGTTAGAGCTAGGCTGAGGTAAAAGAAGATCAAGGAACATGTGTAACATTACACAAGTGCCACGGGTTTAGACATTTTCTGCAACATTAACAAATTCAGTAGTTGGACTAACCATCTGGCTCACATTTTGGTATTTTCTTAATTATAGTTAATTATACTGATTGACGCTTAACTAACTACACATTTTGTACTCAAGTTCTCACCCTCAGGCCATCCAAGATGTAGATGAGTTTGTTTCTTCATCAGAACAGATTGGATAAATGTAGCATTACATCCTTTGCTCACCAATGGATCCTCTGCAGTGAATGGGTGCCGTCAGAATGAGAGTCCAAATAGCTGATACAAACATCACAATAATCCACAAGTAATCCACACAACTCCAGTCCATCAATTAACATCTTTTGAAGGGAAAAGCTTTGTGTTTGTAATAAACAAATCCATCATTAAAGTGCTTCTTACTTCAAACGGCTGCTTCCGGCTAAAATATGAGTCCTCAATCCAAAATTATTGCCTTCAAATTTGAGTTTTGTTTCATTTCTGAGTCAACTGTTACTTTAAGAATGCTACCTTGTCTTGTATTACTATTAGTTTACCATAAGATGTGACATACATGTTGAGTGTGTAACTGACCTGCCCAACATCAGCGTTTTTGCTATAAATTATGAAATCTTGCGTATCTCTGGAGGCTCAGAAGCATATGTAGTCGTTTAAGTGATCTTGCTCCCAACTGTACCCTACACCAGCCTTCCATTACTGCAGTAGAGCGACAGATCATGATGGATGGGAGGAATTATCTAGGCCATTACATTATGCCATCCACTCCTTTTGCCTCACTGGGTCTATCATGTACAATTTTGCACTTATGCTCCAGACATGCTGTCTCATGAAACTACCCATCATGCACAGGGAATTCACGCACGTCCACACACATTTCTTTCTCATGCTCTTTCTGCTCTTTGCTTTCTCACACTCTTAATTATACCATCGTTATTCCATTTAGATGCTTGTTTACAAAAGATGTCCTCGCCAAAAAAAAAGAGTTGTGTGTGGAATCAATAAAGAAATGGAAAAATGGAAATTTGCATCATCTGTTATTAAATGCGCCCACTTAACAGAATAATAAAAGCCATTTGGTTGACAGAATGTATTAAGATCTCTGAATTCTCCCTTAGATGACCTCTGTTTCTTCATATCATATTAGCATTGATCCTTTACAAGACATTATTTGATGGACTGGAGACGTGTGGATTATTGTGGATTATGTGATGTTTTTATCAGCTGTTTTGACTCATTCTGACGGCACCCATTCACTGCAGAGGATCCATTGGTGAGCAAGTCATGTAATGCTAAATGTATCCAAATCTGTTCTGATGAAGAAACAAACTCATAGCGAGTACATTTTTGGCAAATATTTTTTTTTTTAGGTGAACCATTCCTTTAAAACTAATTTTCTTGATTAGATCGTGTAATATGCTGATTATGGTTAGCGTGCCATGTTTATGTATATAATGGTTGGAATATAGTATACACTTGGATGTGTGTTCATTTTGAATGTGGGTTAATGTGTTTAGGTCAAAAACTTTTTACAGTAATGATCTTTACAATCATGTGTGCGAGAGCCAACAAGAATTTTATGCTCCATGATTATTATTCTTGGTCTCAATTTATAGATCCATATTTCTGGGTATACAGCTGTGGAGGTTGTTTAAACCACACATGAGACGGGCCAAATAAACTGTAAACAGTGGTCCAATTATTCACTAAGTCAGTTGGAAAGGAACAGTGATTAGGCGAAACGTTCCCCGTGTGTACGCTCGCTCCTTTTTATGGGAACTGCGCTGCCTTTGATTACAGCAAACACATCCACAGAACGTGGAAACTCATTTCCCTGTGTAAAGTGAGTTTCACTCAACAGAGGGACTCAGTTAACCCGTGCTGCTGTCCGGGAGGCAGTGCTTGACTTGCGTGCTGATTTTGTGTTGGGCATATTCACTGGTTCATCACGGACAGTCAACTGACTTTCATGTAAGGATTTCTCCTTATAGCATGCAGATGGTGATTGACCCGCTTGGCAGTATGTGCTGTTGTGGCCGGGTCTGAATGTCTGATTGAATCCCGTGTTGATTGAATAACAACAGAAGAAGTTACACTACCGTTAGGTTTGGGGTTGATAAGATATTTTAATGTTTTTGAAAGATGTCTCTAATGCTTAGCAAGGCTGCATTATTTAATCACTGATTAAAATACAGTAAAAATAGTCATATTGTGTAATATAAAAAATATTGTGCTTAATACTTTTGTGGAAAAAATGATATATTTTTTTCAGGATTCTTTAATTGATAGAAAGTTGAAAAGAATGGCATTTATTTAAAATAGAAATCATTTGTAACATTAATGTCTTTAGATATAATATAGATATTTAATAATGCAGGTCAAAAATGTGTACTCTTTGTATAATTTAGAAGATTTTACCCAACCGAGTTCATATTTTTTTTTAAATAAAATTTAGTTTTAATGATAAAAAAATGTAATGCAAAAATATAATAATAATAATAATAATAATAGATGACTGGATGACTGAGCTCTATTATTATTGTTATTATTATTATTATAAGCAAAATGACTGAGCTCAGTTACTAAGTGGTTTAGTGTTTTAAAGGACAGAAAAAAATGTATAATTACAAATTATTTGATTCTATTGACAGAAAAGATGATAATAGAATGTAAATAATTTCCAGATTTTGTGTGTGTGTGTGTGTGTGTGTAGTTAATGGGAATTATTTACTTATTTACTTTATTTATTTTTCACAGTATAAATTAATTATACAATACATGAAATATATAGCTGCATTTATGAAGGGCTGAATGGTATAAAAAATTATTTGTTTTAATTATCAGTGCCTGCCTCAGCAATCAGATTTTATGTATATAAATGATGCTTTAATAAAGTGAAATGATAAAAATGAAGTACTTCAAACACAATATATTGATTTTATACACACACTTTGAGTAATATAAATATATATTTTTTATATATTGATATTGTGGCTTCTTTTTTGCATGCAGGACAGCATGATGGTGAATATATGATGAATTCCTTAAAAGTTCAGTCTAATGGAATCCTTCAAAATAAGTTAAATATGACACCATGTGACAATTCGATGGAGGAGATTAAAGCCGCTTTGGTCATTGAACTGTAAATCACATCAAATCCAGTTTAAAATATATAATTTAATGCATAAGGCATGTACTTCTAATGACCAAAAGCTAGAAATCCAATTCTTCATCACATTTCGATTCTTACGCTTTCCCCAAAAGGGCCTCACTCTCCTCTCTGTGCACACTTAGGGGTATTTCAGATGCGTTTAAAATAAAAACATAAGACTGGACCTGCCCTGAAGGCACCAACATATGCCAGTAGGTTCCAAAACACCCCTGTTTCTCATTTTGGATGAATACAGCCATTCCGGACATATGGTACACGTTTGAGGAGCACATGTTTCAAGACTTGGTGAAGCAAATGGCCCACCAGAGATATCCAAAACAATAGTTTTTTTCAGATAGGCCTGTGTTTCCAGTTGGGCAAAGGATGTGCTGGTTTGGCAATACTCATGTTGTGATTCAAAGCAGGGATATTTGAGAGCGTTTAAGATGATTTTGAAGCCTTGAGGCTGTAGAATTTTGCTGTGTTCTTTTTAGAGCCGCAGTTCTTTTTTTTGTTTTTTTTTTTTTTTTAGCAGTCATAGAAAATATCCAGAAAACCATGCAGAATTTTTGTCAGTAGGTGCTGGATTTCTCAACCACACCAGGTATTAGTTGGGCTTTGGTTCTCGGCCTACATTGTACATTTGACCTTCTGAAATAACACCAGGTAATGCTTGTAGTCTCAAGATTATGAAAATGGCCTTGATGTTTAGGAGTGGTTCTGATTTGGGCTTCATGAGGATTCATTTCAGTTTTTGTTTTTGTCTCGGCTGATGGATACAGATCCTGTAAAGATGGCTTATTGAGTATAATGCACTCTAAAGATAAACACCTGATTTATTGCCTACTCGATGTAGCCAAAGAAGACTTGGTTTAAGACTCAGCAGTTCTGTATTAGTGACAACACGTCTCTTAAACCAGACGTTTGACCTATACCATAATATTTCTAGTGCATACGGTAGCCTTTTCTGGGTGTCCACTTTGACAGCCATGACAATGTTCAACCAAAATGTTTTTTTTTTATATTTTCAAATTATTATAATATTTTAAAATGTAATTTATTTCTGTGTCAAATAATCCTTCAGATATTATTTCAATATTGTAATTTGGTGCTCAAGAAAGATTGACTTTAATATTTTTGTGGAAACCTTTTTTCAGAATTTTGTTATGATCAGAAAGCTTAAAACAACACCATTTATTTGAAATGTCTTAGTCAAATGTGCACTTGCTTAAAAAAAAAACACTCCCCAAAGTTTTTAATAGTAGTGTATATTTGGAAAAAATTATATCTTGTTTAGATTATGGTTGCAGTAGCCTTTTCCTAAATTCCTTTTCCAGCAGATATGCTACTGTACATACATACTAATTTGACATTATATGAAACTGTTTTATCCAAAATGATTTACAGTACATTTATTTCAGGTTCATTCTGCTTGGTGTCTTGCTAAAGGCCTCAATGGAGATTGTTCATGTATCAGCCCTTGCAGGTTTTTAACCCACAACCTTTCATTTATTAGCCTGGACTTAAACTCTGCTCAGAGTTTGCTACTCAAATCAAACTATTCATTATATTTTAAAGCCTAAACATGTAATTTCTGCTCCATTAGCTTCACCCAATGACTAAAGTAATGCATTGGTAAGATAAACAGACAGCTTCGCCTAAATAACCGCTATGGCTTGTGCCAACGGGTCATCTGGGTGGAGGGACAGGAGAAATATTTCACATAAAAAAATGTCACACTTCAGCTTAAAATATTTACTGCCATAAACATTGCAACACAAACTAAGAAGTTGGTCTTCAAACTGGAGCTGTTTCTGTGCTTGCCAATCCCCACCACACTCCCTTCTCATAATTCACAACGTACGTTTAGAGTATCTGGACCATAACATGCGCCCGAGGGCTGTTCTGGCCCCTCAGACTCCAGGGGTGCACAGAAATTGGATGACCAACGAGGAGGTCTTTTCTTGTTAGCAAGATTTATTGTTTTTTTCCGCTGAGTAAATGAATCAACAAACATGGCATTTCCCCCTGTGCGCAGTGGACTAAGATGAACCCTGTAGAGTATTGGTTTAAATTGTGTTTGGATTTCTGCTTCACCAGCTCGGGAGGACATTGAGATTTGCATTTGGTCTTGGAAACTGATGAGGCAACTAGTGAGGCAAACACTTTTGGGGTGGTTCAAGCATGCTCGTAAAGTCCCTGAAAGTTCTGGTAATTTATCAGTTTAATTTGAACATTAAAGCAAAGCCTCCTATTTTGATATTAATACTTATATATTATTTTTAAATGTACACAAATATTACAACCATAGTTAGCACTGCCTTCTGCCAATCTATGATATATTTTGCATCAATGCTTCTTGCAGCATATTCATACACTCATTGTCAGAAAATGTGGCTGATTTCATTTTTTACAGTTACATTAGCAAGTAGATTCATACTTTTCTTTTTTCAAAATATTTTATTTTGTGCTCTGCAGAATAAAAAAAGTCAGATTTTGAAATAAGGAAATGTACATTTAAAGGGATACTTCACCCAAAAATGAAAATTAGCCCATGATTTACTCACCCTCAAGCCGTCCTATGTGTATATGACTTTCTTCTTTCATACGAATACAATCGGAGTTATATATAAAAAGATGTCCTGGTTTTTCCAAGCTTTATAATGACTGTGAATTTGAAGCCCAAAATAGTGCATCCATCCCTCATAAAAAGTGCTCCACATGGTTTGAGGGGGTTAATAAAGGCCTTCTGAAGCAAAGCGATGCATTTGTGTATGTAAAATATCCATATTTAAAACTTTATAATGCGTAATGTCTAGCTTCCGCTAACTGTTGTACGTGTGTTCACAAGAGAGTGGCGTTCCAGCAGATGACGTAGGACGTAGATTAGGGTTGTGCCGATAGACAATAGCATCGTGTATCGATGATAGTCAGAGATATTGCCTATGGCTGATGCCTTTAACGATAGCAAGACGATTACTATTATTGTCATTATCAGGCTAGTAATACTATCTAATTAATATTAGGGCTTATTTTTTGAATTCTATATTTTTGTCTGCGTTTCACAGTATTGAGCGTTATAACCAATCACACACGATTATGCTGAGCTTATGAATGCAATGGCCAAACAGAGACGTTCAGATGAGTCATCGCTGAAACAGTAAAGTTTTGTTGTTCAGCGCGCACTGACTGAATTCTGTCATCATAAACAACAAAGTGCAGATGTACATGCAACGTAAGTATAAGAAATGTATTCATCATACAGTATAGATTCACTGATTTTAACGGGAGTGTTTTCAAATTGCATAAACTCGCGCTAGACTGAGTGTATTATGATGTTCTTTGGTAATGTAATGTTCTTTGTGCGTTTTCTGTAAGTTAGCTGCTTTTTGGATAACTGAGGAAAAGTAAGCATTATAATTAGTAACTTAAGATGTTTATATACATTTTTCATCATGTTAAATACAGATTCAGTCATATTAAAAACATTAGGCTGCTTTTAGCCTTACGCTGGAGTTGGTTCACTTTCCGGCAATGAAACTATGTAAATAAATAATTAAATAAATTAGCACAATGATATCGTGTATTGGCAATCCCACAGGCTGTCTATAGGCTTATATTAAATGTTAGCATATCGTCCAACACTAACGTAGATGTAGCGTAAGCCCATGGTGAGAATATGCTAGTCTCATGATAACCAAGTTTTGTTTACAGCAGGGTTCCTCAAATCTTTCCCTGGAGGGCCAATCTGCTGCAGAGTTTAGCTCCAACCCTAATCAAACACACCTGAAGAAGCTAATCCACGTCTTCAAGATCACTAGAAAATGACTAAACTCTAGAGCTAAACTCTGCAGGAATGGGCCAGATTTGAGGATGCCTGGTTTACAGCAAAGCAAAAGCAGTCTCCTCTTCTCTGATATTTTTCTTTACAAATCCATGTTTTGTGCTTCTTATTTGTGACCAGTGTTTTGTTTTGTTTTGTTCTCTCTCTTGCACTTCCCTGTTTGTAACTTCTGATTTCTGACTCGTGAACATGCGTACAACAGTTAGCGAAGGCTACAGTTTATACAGTTTTAAATATTGATATTTTTCTTACACAAATGCATCAATTCACTTCTGAAGGCCTTTATTAACCCCCAGAGCTGTGTGGAGAATTTTTTATGATGGATAGAGACTTCAAAATCTCAACAGAAACTAGTAATATTATTAAGATCATATACACCTAGATTTATGGGTAAATAATGGGGTGATTTTCTGATCACTAGGAAAAATATGTATGTTATTAAGTGTTTGTTTGTTTTTGTAAGAGAAAGGTGTTTGTTTGTTTTTGTAAGAGAAACAGCATTTCCCCCTACTTTCCATCCTGCATAAGTTAGTTTGATCATACTTGGTAATACAGGAGGCCCAGGTTCTACATGCCAGCCAGAGAGCGCGGATAAACACGATCGATTTCACAAGGCCCCTGTAGCTTCAACACACTCACACACATGAGGTCAGCGTAATCAGCCCACCCTCGCTGTCTCCGTTAACTCTTCTCTGCCTTCCTGTCAGTGGAATAGACTCAGTGGCTCGGATATGATAGATGGCTCCTCGCTGACCGAAAAACTCTCTCTCTGACAGGTTCAAACTAATATTATTCCTCTTCGCTCTCTAACTGATACCTGCGCCATGTGGGTTGCTCTGGTGTCTTGTAGCACTGGCTCTTTTAGATCAGGTATCTTCCTGGATCAAAGATCCTTACTGTAAACCTGCTAAAGACAGCCAGAGGGAAGACAGTAATGCGAGAGTGTGTTAATGGCAGAGGTAGAGGAGTAGGCGATGGGACACCAGCCATACTCAGCATACAGTCATGGCCAAAAATATCGGCACCCTTGGTAAATATAATCAAAGAAGGCTGTGAAAATGATTCTGCATTGTTAATCCTTTTGATCTTTTATTAAAAAAAATCACAAAAATCTAACCTTTCATTGGATAATAAGAATTTAAAATGGGGGGAAATATCATTATGAAATAAATGTTTTTCTCTAAAACACATTGGCCACAATTAACGGCACCCTTTTATTCAATACTTTTTGAAACCTCCATTTGCCAATTTAACAGCTCGAAATGTTCTACTATAATGCCTGATGAGGTTAGAGAACACCTGACAAGAGATTAGAGACCATTCCTGCATCCAGAATCTCTCCAGATCCTTCAGATTCACAGCTCCATGACGGTGCTTCTTCTCTTCAGTTCACCTCTCTCATTTTCTACAGGGTTCAGGTCAGAGGACTGGAATGGCCAAAGCAGAAGCTTGGTTTTGTGCTCAGTGACCCATTTTTGTGTTGTTTTTGAGGTTTGTGTTTGGATTATTGTATGGTTGGAAGATCCAAATATGGCCCATTATAAGAGTTCTAACAGAGTCAGTCACTTATTGATTTTTTATCTGTTGGTATTTGATAGAATCCATGATGTCATGTGTCTAAACAAGATGTCCAGGACCTCCGGCAGAAATATAGGCCCACAACATCAAAAATACAGCAGAATATTTCATTGTTCACATGGGGAACTTTTAATCCCTGTGTTCACCAAACCCATCTTGAGTGTTTGTGTCAGGGTTCTGTCTCTTTGGTCACTTTGGTTTTGTGACAGAGCCCTGACACTCCCGTCATGTCCTGTTTTTATGTGAGTGCGCGGCTTCGAGTGTGCTCGAGCCGCGTGCTCTCTCGTCTGCGTACCTTGTTTCGTTTTGGAGCGTGGTGTTCGGATCCCAGCACTCATGTCTTGACTTTCGGTTTCGTGACGGGGTTCGGACACTCGCGCTCCATGTTATGTCTTGTTGTGTGAGTGTGCAGTCTCGAGTTCTTCTGACCTTCTGTATTGTGTTTTGTGTTGTTGCACGCAGTTCGTGGTTTTTCGTGTTTTTATCGGCTGTGTGCATTCATGTTCTGTCTTGTGCTGTGTGGCACGCAGCTTGTGTTTTTCATTGGCTGCGTGCTTTCATGTTGTCATGTCATGTGGCTTATGAGTATTCTCATTAGCTGCGTGTTCGTGTGTCCTACCAAAACCTCAACATATCGTTTTGCACAAGAACCAAACGCATAAACTATTATTTTTACAACAATTTTATTTTCCATTTTTTACAGGCTGGTGATTTGTTTTGCTGGCCATGTGCTGAAAAGAGAGATGTGTTTTTGTTTCGCTTCATCATCAATGTGTGAGATGTTGTGGTTGGGGAATCACATGGCTTTGTCTTAGTGCCACCCCCCCATTCTTCACACCTCCGTGTGTGCCATGTGCTCTCGTGGTTTTGTTTTGATGTCAAAACACATTCGTTTGTCTTGACCCCACCCATCTTGTTTCCCCGGAAATCCTGATTATTGATATCCATTTCTTTCGTTAATTTGTCCCACCTGTGTATACCTCGAGGGGGAGCAGAGACGGATTACCCTCCAGGAGAACGGCATCTTTCAAAATCAAATGCTCCCCGCAGGCAACCTTTATAATCTCCTTGCCTGCTGCACCATGTTTGCAGTCCTGTGCCTTTGGGCCAGTTCAATGTCATCGTTTCACTCTGAATGTGCAGACCTCCTGTCCTGTCCTGTGAATTTTGGTTAGGACCTGAAATAATAGAAGAGGCGTAGAGACTGCATTGAGTGAGTGAAAAATAGTCTCCGCAGCAGAAAGTGTCTTGTGAAAAAAAAGATGGAGAGGATCCAAGCCTTTCCAGACATCTGTATGTGACCCATTTTGTGGGCCCCAAAAATCTTGAATTCCGGAGTTGCGCGATACTTTATTTTTTTGTAGGTTTTTGTTACTGTTTGGCACACGCAGCGCTGTTTAAGATTTTTTTACTTGTGTTTCCCCAATAAAGCCCATTCTTCTGCACTAATGACTGAGTCCTCACCTCGTTCTGTGTTCGATCCCTTCTTCCTGGTCCCCCACCCCAACCCTGACAGTTTGCTGTTAAAAAGCATTTTTTTTCAGTTTCATGGTAATATTTGGGCTGACGTGGAAAATATCAAGACCAAGACCAAATAGAAGCCAGTTCCATTTTCACAGAAGTTCCAGTCGTGTCTGATAACTGAATATGCTGGAGTTGCAACAACGACAGGCTGTTTTTGGATGG
The DNA here is from genome assembly GCA_027422405.1 of Ptychobarbus kaznakovi. Lineage (NCBI taxonomy): Eukaryota > Metazoa > Chordata > Actinopteri > Cypriniformes > Cyprinidae > Ptychobarbus > Ptychobarbus kaznakovi. The sequence goes on from CM049794.1 coordinate 34,129,778, forward strand.
GTTCTTTTCCCAGCTAGGATAATTTTTCTTGCTTTCTCTTCGCCCCTCCAAACCCTCCATTTTTTTTTAGCAACTGCTTCGTTTTTGTACAACATGTGCTTCTTCGGCAGAAGAACAGACTGTAGTACAATTTTTTTTAGGGATTTTTTCTGACCCCGAGACTTTTTTCTGCAATTCTCCAGCTGTGGTCCTTGGAGAGTATAATAGATAATTATCTTTAGCCACTCATTTGTTTTGCGGGCCATGTGCTTGTGTTTTTGTTTTGTGTGACTCTCCTTCTCACCCCCACCCATCTTGTGATTATGGTTAATTTGTCATTAGTTCCTCCTCTTTTGCTTTCCTTTATACGATATAGACACCCCTGTCTGTCCTGTCCTGTCCTGTCCTGCCTTGCCATCCACCCCCCCCCCCCCCCCCCACACACACACACACACATTTTTGTAGGTTTTTGTTACTTCCAGGCAGTTTCGCAACATTTTATGTTGAATGGAAATTAAATTGTTGCCCTGATGGTGGAAATGGAATTTTCACTGCTCTTGCTCTTTTCTTAAAGCCACTTCACTAATTTGTGAAGTTCAATTATATTTTGCTGCACATCAGAAATATTTTCTTTGTTTTTTCTCATTGTGATGGATGATTAAGGGAATTTGGGCTTTGTTTTCCCTCCTATTTATATTTCTGTGAATCAGGAAGCCATGGCTGGATAATTTAATGTTCATAATCACCCTTGAGTGCTCAAAATTGTGAATATGAATGGGAATATACTTCAGAGATTCTTTCCTCCATAAGAATTTCTAGGGGTGCCAATAATTGTGTCCAATGTTTATTTGAGAAAAACATTTATTTCATAATGATATTTCCCCCCATTTAAATTCTTATTATCCAATGAAAGGTTAGATTTTTGTGATTTTTTTTTTTTAATAAAAGATCAAAAGGATTAACAATGCAGATTATTTTTTACAGCCTTTTTTGATAATATTTACCAAGTGTGCTGATATTTTGGACCATTAATGTTGCTGATTGTTTATACTAAACTATCAGAGATGGCTATAAACCTACCAGTGTTTACACTTCAAGTGAGCCAATTTATTTGATTATTTCCTTTAAAACAGTCCTCTTTGCATGTTAAATGGAGATGGGAGACAAATCGGCAATCAGTACGGTTCACATTCTTGCAAGATGATTGTCCTTCCCACACATGAAAAGCTTGCTCTTTGTTTCCGGGCTTTGGCAGTTCTTGTGGGAATCCTTCTTTCTGCTACAATGTTTCGAATTCAAATTAAATTAAGCGAAGCACATAGTTTGTTCTGTCTAGAGCAGTGTACTGCAATCAGTTTGGTAACTCAAATGTCTCCACACCCCACTAGTTTGGGAAATAAACATCATTGCCCAACACTTCAAAATGTCTGGCAAATATCCTGATTTTTCATCCCTCAACTCCGATTACTCAGCTAGTTCTTTTACGTCAAGATATGGGTGTTTCTAGCTCTTCGGGGTGAGTCAGAGTTGCCAAATATCCAGCCCATATGCCAGAGAAACATGCAACTAGAGTGATCACTCAGAGAAACTGATCATAGCCATAAGTCATTTAATGTACAATAAGAGGACTGCTAATGATGTTTAGAGATGCACAAGATGAAAGCGCAGAAGACAGCTGTTAATCTCATTAAACAAATACTGATTAATACATTTTTGTTGTTTCATCAAATATAACGAAAATAAGTTCGTTATAAATATATAAATAAATATAATGAAAATTTTCATCATAACGATAATTAAATAATTTTAATTGAAACAAAATGTTAATGTAAATATGTTTTGAAATAAATAACACTGCAAGATATCAATGACTTAAAAAATTTTTTTGAAAAAGAAATAAAAAAATATGACTGTTTAAAATAATCAAATCATAGTCAATATTTATGTGTAAGAGTGAATGGACACCAATAAATAAGACTTTTATTTTTTGTTTGTTTGTTTGTTGTTGTTTTTTTGGGGGGTGAAATCATTAAGCGCAAACCCCACCATGAAGTCAATTCCAACACTTCATTGGAAATGTCAATCACAGTGCGGATTGCCTGCAAAAACGGCAAAACAAAAACTAACCCCTAACCTAAAGTTTAATCTTAAAGAAATAGTTCACCCAAAAATGAAAATTTGATGAAAATGTACTCACCCTCAGGCCATCCATGAGTTTGTTTCTTGATTGGAACAGGTTTGGAGAAATATAGCATTACATCAATTGCTGAAATTGATCAAATGTATTTTCTTCAAACAAAATAAACTGTAACTAAAACCAAACAAAAAACTGTGTAAAATGATCACCAAATGGCAGCTTACCACATGCTAAATGCATGCTCTGTTTGACATATTGGTCATAGACATGAGATCATTCAGCCATGACATCCACATCCGTGGTGTTACACTGGGAATTCTAACCATCTGCCCTCCAGTTAGTGGTAATGAGGGTTTAACCACAGAGCCACAGAGTGACTGAAGCATCCTGTGAGAAAACCAACTGCTCTGTCACTATCTATAGGTCATGGAAACTCCCATTCATGTAGGTCTAAGAAGCCAGAATGTGTTTAATTCTGCTATTTTAATTTTCTGAGAGCTGGCCGAGTCAGATATTGTTTTGGAATCAGACTGGATTGCAGTGTTTTGGGTTGAAAATGGCTGTATGAGGTTATGGTTGATGAATGGTAGTGTGTAAAGGGTTTCCTCTGGCTGCAGGGTGAGGGTGGGTGTAGTGTGAGTTTAAAGAAGGTCTAATGAAGGTTAAGGGCTACTGGGGCAATGTGCATGAACAATAATAGTACGAGGAAAGATTTAAGATGTATTTTTGGCATCTCATTTGCTATGGTAGAACATTCTGTTCAGTGTTGGCTCTTTATAATGAAATACTCAAAAGCACACAACTTTTCAACTGCCCTGAATGAAACAGTGACCCAAAAAAATGTCAATTTCACAAGTAATCACAAAACAATTTCAAGTAACAATGAAATGAAACATGGAATTGTTTAGTAAATCCTTAATTGAAGCCTTTACATATAATGCATTATAAAGGTCGTCATAATGTACATTTGTGATGCATTATATCTTTTATAAATAATTGTAACCAATGTTAAAGATCAGACAATAAATACAAAGTGCATTACATTCATGATTAATGCATTAAAATACGTTCAGGCTTCAGGTAAAGTATTGCTGTATTTAAAAAAACTATATACAATATATTTACAGCTAAGAATTGTGTATTTTATTTTGTGTGTGTGCATAAAGCAAAAAATGATTTCAGTATGCACTGATTGGTTGCATATTTGGATATTGTTTGGATAGGTTGGATATTGCATATCCATGACATACTAATTTTTGGTGCTAAAATTCAAAATGATTTCAGATGTAACTTTGTTTAATTTTCTTACTATTTTGATTAGGCCCATTTTTTTCTCTCCCTGAATACGCTCAATTTCACAAGCAGCTACAAAAACAATTCCATGATAAATATGTACTTAAAATCCATCATGTCTGACAGCTCTCTTTTTTTGGAGACCCAATTTAACAACCTAAGTAAGAAGCATAATTTATGTTTGTGATTGCACCACAGGCTCTGAGCCATTGTTGTGCAAAAGACCTTGCATCTTATGAAAACAAAGCTGGGAATAAGTAGCATTTATGGGAAGTTTTGCTGCTCTAGATCTGTCTGCTGACGTCTGTAGTCATAATGTACATTGGATAATTGATAATCTCAGTCCCTCTCCATGAATCTGTCTGGGTCTGAGAAGCCATCGCATCTTCCATTCATAAGACCCAGCTGTTTATCACAGTGTAAACATGGTCTAGTAACATGCAGGAACATCTTGTATAAGACTGCCAGTGGTGATCAAAACAAACAGAGGCAACGCACGGAGGTCTCATCAACACATTTCAGCTGCGCAAACAACAAAATGCATATTTCAGTGACAATGGCAGGCTTTTGGAGACCATTAGATGAAGTCATGCCACATGTAAGATCAAACAGTCCAGACTCTCTTCTGCATCTCAAATTTGACATGGTAGCATTGAAGCTCTTTCTCTGTATGCAACATTTCTATCTTCACTTTATGAAGTAATGATGGGAAGTTTGACCTGCGAATCAGTTCTTTTGACGTCCTGGCATAACATATTAAATGTTCTATATGTTCAATTAAAGCTATTTATAGACAAATAGTGTTGTTTATTATGACTTTTATTATGAGTGTTAATGGTATTTGCATGTATATAATTCGCATTTAAATCAAACAATATAAAAATGTATTTAGATTTGGCCAGAAATTTTTTCCATTTTTGGAAAACTTGCTTGTTTTCATGTTGCTGAATCTGTAAACTTGTTTTGGTACATTGCATATGTAACATTTCTGTGATTTGTCTATTCAAGTAACTTTCTGTATAAAGCTTCTTTACTTTGGCTAATGGTCTATAAATGTTATTTCAAAGTTCTTACCAAAACATTCCTGCACAAACGTAAAAACATTTATATAATCAAGACAAAATTTATCTTAAAACATGATTTAAAAAGGGGGGGGGGTAATGTTCCCAGAACTTTTGTAAATAATGTTTTCATAACTCACTGGTAATATAACTTCTGTTTATTGAATTTGCACATTAAACAACACTAAAATTAATTTACATTTGGACAAAAAAGTTTTTGCTTTTTTATTCTATTATTGAAATAGTTTTGTTTGGATGCTGATAACGCAGTCATTCTGTCATGTTTTAAACAATTAGATGTTTTTTAGCATTTATGCCATTTGTATATTTAAGTAACTTTCTTCAAATAATGATCTGTAAATGTTTTCTCAACATTCTAAACAAAACATTCCTGCACAACCATAAATATAACATTTGTATTATCATGACAAAATTATTTTAAAACTTCTAAAAACAACAACAACCAAAAAAATTTAAGTTTTAAATGTTTCCAGAATTACTTTTATTGCATTTGCATGCATCTGTAGCAAACAATGTTTGCTTTTATTGCATGCTATATATCAAAAATAGTTTGTTTGCATGTTGATAAAACTGTCATTCAGTCATGGTGAAATGATTAAAAACGATTTTGAATTAGAACTTCTGTAAAAAAAAAAAAAAAAACTTTTTATAACTTAATTGTATTAGTATATTCATGTACCTAAATTAAACACTAAACATAACTAAATTTTCCAAACAATTTCTTCTTTTTGTCCTCTGAAGTAACTTTGGCTAGAGTTCTGTAAAGCTTACTTAAAGTTCTAAAACAAGTGTTCTCACACAATAAGTAAACAAAATGTTGTACAATAAAGAAAGAAATATTAATTTGAACGCATTAAAATGTATTAAAAGAATATTAAACGTTCCCAGAACTTTTGCAAATAACAATTTCATAACCCAATGAAATCATTCTTACTACAACTAAATTGTTTCCTGTGAGCACACATCAAAGTATTAGATTTTTTTTAAAGTCCTGGGAAATCTTTCCTGCTTTCCTGGAAAATCATGAGTCATTGTGAACATGAAAGCTGTAATGCTGTATAGATGCTTGAGGCAGACAGCAGTGTTGTGTGCGGTGAGTTTGTGTGTGTGTGTGTGTGTGTGTGTGTGTGTGTGTGTGTGTGTGTGTGTGTGTGTGTGTGTGTGTGTGTGTGTGTGTGTGTGTGTGTGTGTGTGTGTGTGTGTGTGTGTGTGTGTGTGTGTGTGTGTGTGTGTGTGTGTGTGTGTGTGTGTGTGTGTGTGTGTGTGTGTGTGTGTGTGTGTGTGTGTGTGTGATGTTTTTTAATTAGAATGAGCTGGATGCTCAGTCACCATGTGGAAATGTTTTAGTGAACAAGGTATCAAAGTGAGACACCTGCAAGACATTAAGGCAGGGTTTTGCACACTGATGATGAGTGAGGGAGTGTGTTTTGGTTGATGAAGGAGAACTGCGAAGTGTACACTGATGTGTTTTTGTCCATATAGAATGTCCAACTATTTTAAAGTCCACACCTGTGGTAAATTACACATATGTACAGCACACACACACACGACAGATACAATTTAAGATAACCAGAAAAAATAAAGCAACCTCTAGAAAGTGTTGGTAAGACCTGCAGCTGCACTGAAAAGTGTAAATAAAACTATTGCTACGGAAACACTAATTTCAGCTCACTCCCGAGTGTCCATGACAGCTCTTCCTGTCTAAATGTAAATGTCTGGAAGAGGGCTGTCAGAACAGTGTTTACTCCACCATGAGGTCTGAGATGGTAGTATGCATAAGCTCTCACCTTAGGAAATGACATAAGTACTATTTTCTCTAAAGTAAAGGAAGGAAACCAAGTTTCTCATTTACTGTTTTTAAAAAAACATGGAAATGTCTGACAAATGACACATTCGCTATAAACATATTTAGCTAAGAAATTAACCAAAGTGGCCCCCAAAATATTTGGACACTTAAGTCACATTTAGAAATGTTTGAATGTCTTTGCATTAAAAATCAAACTAAGTGTCAAGAGCTTTTCTCTGAACTGACCACATGCTTCACTGACTTTTAACCATCTGGTGTCAGTGTCATTTTTTCAGGTGTCAGGGCAGGTGCAGTCCATCACATTATGCTCCACTTACGTTTGACAACCAAAGTGACCAAATACTGGACAGAATATCTACTGTTTTATCGTTTAAAACCTAACAAGCATCTTTTCGTGCAGCATGTTGTTTGAAAAGTCTGCTTGTGCTAAATTTCTTTGAAATGTGTTTGGTTTGATATTTTGCATCCTAAATGCATCCTAAAGTAGTTCACACAAAAAAGAAAATTTGCCACAAAAAAATTCAGAACAGATTTCAAACACCTAATAAAACATTTTTATTTTTGGTTATGGAATATTTTGGCCAGAATCAACGGTTTAAAAGTAAAAATCTTAATGATAGATGCATTTCTAACAAATTCACAGCTTTTCACACGACTTTAAATGATGGACTGGAGTCATTTGGATTACTTGTGGATTATTATGATGTTTTTATCAGCTGTTTGGACTCTCATTCTGACGGCACCCATTCACTGCAGAGGAGCCATCGGTGAGTTATTGATGTTCTGTAATGCAAAATCTCTCCAAAACTGTTAAGATGGAGGTGGTGTTTACACAACACCATTTACAACATAAAATGGATGTATTTTTGCTGTTTTGGGACTTTCAAAGTGCAAGTTGCACTTTGCATACGTGTTTAATATATATATATGTGTATATGTGTGTGTGCAGCATTTTTTTAAAGTGACATCGCCAAAAACTGATCTGGCATGCATAATACAGCGTTTTTAGTATTTTTTTTCATGGATCCGTGTGAACAGAGTTTTTGACAACATTGTTTTCTGTATGCAAAACACTTCAAAAACACAAAGAAAAAACTTTTCTGTTTTTAGTACATTGTTGTTGTGTAAACGTACCTGAAGAAACAAACTCATCTGCATCTTGGGTGGCCTGAGGGTGAGTAAATGTTCAGCACATTTTCATTATGAAGTGAACTGTTCCTTGAAGAGAAGCATCCAAGTACTTCTAGGGCCATTGTAAATACACTAACCATGAGGAATTGAGATTTATCTCCAAAGGTTATTATTATTAGTTATGGCTTCAGTAATCTGCCCTATCCAAAGAGCTAAATGTCAACTCGGTGGTGTTGTGGTTTTTCTTTGGCATTACTGAACTTGGTAATTCATTCCACATTCTGTTACAATTTAAGTTTGTTGATGTTTCATCAATCTGATGTCAATTTCTTTTCCACGTATAACACATAGCAGAGTTTGATCAAAACAAATAGCTGATAATCACAATCATACTCATTTGTAAAGAATATTATAACTATTTTAACTGCGAAAGGAGAAATAAACAACATGCTGCAGCTGTCTGCTTTGAGCGTTTCCTGGGTTTGAGTATTATTTAATTGATGCAGCTCAAGTGGTGGCGGCGTTGTGTATGTGTGTTGAGAGTGAACGCTGGCTCAGAGGATATGAGGCATTGGTGATATCAGGGCAGATGGCAGAACGATGAGCAGAGGTTCCGCTGGGTTCCTTGGAAACAGGAAGTCCTGCTGATTGACTACGGTCTTGGGAGTTCAGAGGACACCAGACTGTGTGTGTGTGTGTGTGTGTGTGTGTGTGTGTGTGTGTGTGTGTGTGTGTGTGTGTGTGTGTGTGTGTGTGTGTGTGTGTGTGTGTGTGTGTGTGTGTGTGTGTGTGTGTGTGTGGTTTATGAGGACACAAATTTGTATAATGATATGGGTATGACACAGGTATTACAAGGAGAAAGACATTTTCAGTGACCCCATAATTCAAAACGGTTATAAATCAAACAGAGTGAGTTTTTTGGGGGGAAAGTAGAAATGCACAGTCTCCTGTGAGGGCTAAGTTTAGGTGTAGGGCAATAGCACATACAGTTTGTGCAGTATAAAAACCATTACGCTTATGGAGAGTCCCCGTAAACCATAAAAACCAAATGTGTGTGTGTGTGTGTGTGGCATTTCTGTTGTGTTTTTTTGAGGTAGCAACACAAACTGTTGAAATACTTCACATGCATAAAACACATTTTTTATTAATTTAAAAAAAGTACATTAGAAATTCAGTTCATACATGAAATTGTATACAACTGTTTTTTCATTGCTGCTTATTACTACACTCACTGGCCACTTTATTAGGGAAACCTTGCTAGTATCGGGTTGGACCCCCTTTTGCCTTCAGAACTGCCTTAATTCTTCGTGGCATAGATTCAACAATGTGTTGGAAACATTCCTCAGAGATTTTGGTCCATATTGACATGATAGCATCACGCAGTTGCTGCAGATTTGTCGGCTGCACATCCATGATGTGAATCTCCCGTTCCACCACATCCCAAAGGTGCTCTATTGGATTGAGATCTGGTGACTGTGGAGACCATTTGAGTAAATTGAACTCATTGTCATGTTCAAGAAACCAGACTGAGATGATTTGAGCTTTGTTACATGGTGCGTTATCCTGCTGGAAGTAGCCATCAGAAGATGGGTACACTGTAGTCATAAAGGGATGGACATGGTCAGAAACAATACTTAGGTAGGATGTGGTATTTAAACAATGCTCACTTGGTACTAAGGGGCCCAAAGTGTGCCAAGAAAATATCCCCCACACCATTACACCACCACCACCGCCAGCCTGAACCGTTGAGACAAGGCAGGATGGATCAATGCTTTCATGTTCTTTACGCCAAATTCTGACCCTACCATCTGAATGTCGCAGCAGAAATTGAGACACATCAGACCAGGCAACGTTTTTCCAATCTTCTATTGTCCAATTTTGGGGAGCCTGTGTGAATTGTAGCCTCCGTTCCCTGTTCTTAGCTGACAGGAGCGGCACCCGGTGTGGTCTTCTGCTGCTGCAGCCCATCTGCTTCAGGGTTCGACGTGTTGTGCGTTCAGAGATGGTATTCTGCATACCTTGGTTGTAACGAGTTGGTTATTTTCAGAGTTAATGTTGCCTTTCTATCATCTCTAACCAGTCTGCCCATTCTCCTCTGACCTCTGACATCAACAAGGCATTTTCGTCCACACAACTGCCGCTCACTGGATATTTTATCTTTATCCATTCTCTGTAAACCCTAGAGATGGTTGTGCGTGAAAATCCCAGTAGATCAGTAGTTTTTGAAATACTCAGACCAGCCCGTCTGGCACCAACAACCATTCCATGTTCAAAGTCACTTAAATCCCCTTTCTTCCCCATTCTGATGCTCGGTTTGAACTTCAGCAAGTCGTCTTCACCACATCTAGATTCCTAAATGCATTGAGTTTCTGCCATGTGATTGACTGATTAGCTGTTTGTGTTACCAAGCAATTAAACAGGTGCACCTAATAAAGTGGCCAGTCAGTGTATATGAAAACATTTGTTTATCATATCATGATAATAAAATCTGCAGACCATCAGTCCTGCATGTCAGAGTCAATATAATAATTTTGTTATCATTACATTAACTACAGAAAAGTCTCTGTTTATTTATCTGGGTAAGTTTCTGTCATTTTAATTATTTGAAAAAAAAATTCCACTAAAGTAAGATAATCGGTTTAATTTATGACATAGCGTTAGTTCAGGTTATAAAATGTGGTAATGTCTCCCCAAAAACGTAATTATATTTAGTTAGTTATGTATGTCTTTTCAGAAAACTTCCACCACATAGTATCCAGGTTTGACTTTATGTCAGAGCAATCTTAGTTCAGATTGAAAAATGTAATGTGGTGCGACTCCCCCAAAACTTAAATTATATTTAGTTATACTTAATGTAAAAAAAAGTGAAAAATATATATTTTTTAATGATTAAGAAGTGTACATTCACATGTATGACAAATAAAAAATATGTATTACTTATTATTTGATGGTTATATTATTTGACATTGTGTCATTAAATGTAAACTTTTTTTCAAAACCATATATAGTGTGGATTTCTTTCTTGGCACGTGATTAAAACTTATTTATTTTTTCTCCATTTTATTATCATAGATATTGCCATTGATGCACAGACAGGGTTTGGTTATTTACATAATTGACAACTGTATCATGATCAAAAAAAGTTTTTTTTTCACAATATGGTTTTTTGTGGTTCCCAAAAACATGGCCATTGTGTTCAAAGCAAAAACATGCAATTGTTTTCAGTAGCAGTATCAGAGTTCCTCAGTTCAGTGAAATGATAATACTTTTCTTGGCTGGAAAAAGAGGTTGGTTTGTCCTATTAGCATGATGATTGACCTTTACAGTCGTACCTGAGCCTCATATGTCTGTCTAAACAGACAGGGTCCCCTGTAAGACTAAACCATCGCTCATAGCAGGGGCTGTTTTGGTTAGGCTGGCACAGATCTCTGAGCAAACAGGAAACTATAGTGCACTGGGTCATGACCCTTGACACTGACATTGGATAGGCCATACAGCAGCTCAGAGTAAAGAGCACAGTCGATCGGTCAGGTAATCCAGCCTCTAGCAATGACATCATTCGTCTCATTCAGCATGTTATGACAGAAAAGCTAGAAGTGCTGATGCATTAGAGATTTAAGAATATTCCTGATTGTTTAGCTGGATAAGGTTTAGTCGTATTTTGAATATCCACTAATTAGCTTTGGAATAATGGATAGCTTTTGCAGTATCTTAAAGGGATAGTTCACCCAAAAATGAAAATTCTGTCAATAATTACTCACCTTCATGTCGTACCAAACCCATAAAACCTTCGTTAATCTACAGAACACAGATTATTAGATATTTTTATGAAATTTAAGAACTTTCTCACCCAGCACAGGAACACAACTGACATGTTCAAGGTCCAAAAAGGTAGTAAAGTCATCGTTAAAATAGTCCATGTTTTCTTTCATTTAGACTGGTTTTGTGTTTCTATCAGTGGTTATTTATCTGCCTTTTTTAATAAAAATTTTTTTTATGTAGCAATTTATCAGCACTATTATAAAGCTACCAGAATACTTTTTATGTGCATAAGAAAAAAAATGACTTCAACGATTTGCCCTCTTCCAGGTCAGTCTCCGCCACCATTCACGGAAGTACCACAATGCATTTCTTTGCAGACAAAAAGTATTCTCATGGCTTCATAACATTACGGTTAAACCACTGATGTCACATGGACTATTTTAACAATGTCTTTGCTACTTTTCTGGCCCTTGAAAATGTCAGTTGGGTTGCTGTCTATGCAGGGTCATGAAGCTCTCTGATTTTTTATCAAAAATATCTTAATTTTGTCTTTCGAAGATGAACGGAGGTCTTACGGGTTTGGAACGACGTGAAGGTCAGCAATTAATGACAGCATTTTCATTTTTTGGGTGAACTATTCCTTTCATACAGGGGTATCCGTTGATAACACCATGGTACTGTTGTTGTACATGCTTGATGTGGTACTGATTTGGTACCATATTCATGTACCAGGGGATGGATGAATATTTATATTTATTTACTTACTTTCTTACTTACTTACATGCATACACACAGTACATACTTATGCATTTATTCAGCCACTGCTGATCTAATTCAGTGTTCTGATCAAAACACACACACAAAAAAGCTCATGCTTTATATCTTTTAGGACTTGCTGAAGAATGTTGGAGGTCATAATGACAGAGTCAGATAATTTCTCTGAGTAATGCTTCCTGCCGTAGCTGATTCAAACTGAGCAGCATGTCAAATCATGCTGTTTTCTAACAGACTGGCCTATTGTGCATATCATCACTTTGGAATTCTGAATGTAGACGACATGGGAATCTCTGAGCTAATGATTCATTTTGATTCGCTTTCCTTCAGGCAAAAGTCTTGGCTGTGGAATATGTTGCTTAACTCTTGATGTGCACTTCCAGATGTTCCAACATGTTATTTGGCTCATTTTCAGATCATAGTGAAATTATAGTATGACTTTGAGTGGTAATATTTGATTCCTGTACTACGAATGTATAAGTCTTCAAATGCTTGTAATGTAATGCATATTGAAAACAATAAATTCGACCCTTTCTCAGGAAATGATGACATTTGTGTCATTTTTTTTCAAATGAGAATGTTACTTTTGAGAAGCAGAAGCAAGATAAAAAGGGAGATCATTTCTACTACACATTTTTTTAGATGCTAACAGAAGTTAAATAACAGTGTAAAAGTCTTGGGATTTGTGCCTTTCATTTTCATGGTTACAAATAGATTGTAAAACAAATGAGGAACAACATGAGCAAAGACCCGTTCAATAATATCAGCTTAACAATAATAGAAACACAAAACCAGTGATAAGTGATATTGGATGAACAGCATGACATCTACATTTTTGGAGTAATGCAGTAAGTTTTTTGCAGTCTGAGCACCTGTTTTTCTGCCACACTCGTTTCTGCACATAACATATTATCAAGGGTTTTACAATATAAAACTTGCCAGATTTTGCTCGTGCATCACTTATATTGCATGAGGCTTTTTAAGGTCATTACATTTACATACTATTTGGGGGCAAGATACTGATGCTTGCTGTGCTTTTATTGTATGTGTAAATAAAAAAAAATCCTTACTTTTTTTGAAGAATGTTGGAGGTCAATAATTTTTGTGAATGTCGGTTGAGTTTCAACTTATTATCTTCAACTGTGCACTGTGTTCTGCCATCACTATTTCTTAACGTCATATCATGTATTCATTTAATTTTTTTCATGGGGCTCTTCTATATACCTTCTCAGCTGAACACTGCATCCTGATCTCGTGTGAAATGTCTTATTGTTTGTTGTCATTGTGTTCACTTAAACAGTTTGGTGATTTTCAGCGTAGTGTGCTCGCATAATCATCATAGTTAGATAGGACAATACTTTGTCATTTTCTATGTAGTATTTTTTGTTGTCCTCTAGTGTACAGTGGTTCTCAAACTAGAACTAGGGGGTACGTGAGGTGACGGCTGGGGGTACTCGAACAAAATGCTGAGCTTTGGCATTAATTTAATTCTACCCCAGCTTAAAGTAACATTATAACAAAGCATGTATTTCTGACAAGAAAAATACTGCTTCTAATATAAAACAGGAAAATCAGAGTGCCGTAAACGGTCAAATGACATCAAATTAGCTTATCTTTTGCGGTCAAAACTGACTGCATCCACACAAGCAGCGCGTGTATTATAGAATGACCGCAGAGTATGCTGCTTTAGCAAATCACACTGCTGTTAATTGTATCAAGTAGATTTGTAGCTCTTATAGCATGAAGAACAAATATTGACAAGGACATAGAAACTTAGAAATCGATTTAAGAAACTCTTCGATACAGAAACATACCCTGTGCAAGTTATTGTTTTTCATCTTTAAAATATGACCAAGGATGCAATTTTCCCTGAATATTCAAACGATTGCAACTGTGACATTTATTTTATATAACAGTTCAACAAAAAGGTAACATTTAGTGAAAATGTAACATTTTAAATGTAGCCTACATTTTAAACACAATATTGTTAATTATTGTTTGTTATATTTACAATTAAATAATAAAGTTTCCAACAAATTCTGCGACAGAACTGGTGTGCGTCTCCAAGCAACAGCGGTGTTTCATGAAGGAATCTGCAGCTTTGAACGATTCGAAGAGGCAGTGATTAATAACCGATTCATAACTACAGCCATTTGCTTCGTTTCTGCATGAATGAATGAATGAATGACACGATGCTTCGCTCATTAAGACAGTGACTTGCCGCCACCTATGGTGTTTCTAGTTTTAAATCTACAAGCTTCACTTCGTTTTGGCATCATTTAGTGCTTTATTTATTATATTAATAATAAACTTAATGGCATGTTAAGAATATGACATTAAACATGATATACAATTAATAATAAGGCTAGAAAAACTTTGCCTCCCTAAAGGTAAAAAATGCACCTGTAAATCAATTTAAGGGCGCAAATATTGTCCCTTAATTGCAAAGGTGTGACTGCGGTCTAAGTGGGGTACTCAGAAGAATATTAAATGCCCCAGGGGGTACGCCACAGTAAAAAGATTGAGAACCACTGCTCTAGTATATAAAACAGATGCTATGCTTATCTCCATCCATTCATCCCATCATGTTGTTCTATTTAATTGATCAAATAGTCTAATTCCAGCATGATTTTTCTTGTTAATTAAATCAGCAGCAACTCAGACACAAATGATTTGCTGTGAATGTGTCTTTTGTAGAAAGATGAGACTGATAATAATTACCCAAGTGAAATGTCTGCTCAGGTTTTAGTACAGAGATGACAGTGTGTTTTTCAGGATGTAGCTCAAAATAGCCTAATTTCTAAAAGGGTCAAGTGAGACAACACTAAATTGAGTTGTAAAAGAAAGCTACTTTTGTTGGAGTGCACAAAGCATCCTCTATCTCTCTCCTCTCTTCCTACTTACTCCTCCTTCCTGTCCTCATTTGGCAGTGGCCCTTGAGTACCCACACGGCTGTAGTTCAGAGGTTAAGCCTGAATAATGTGTGGCTTGTATCATCTCCCACACCCTATGCGCACTCTCGATGTCTCCGGCAAGAAAAGCAGTTTTGTATAGAAGGGATGTTGCAGAATGGAAAGACTGAGTACCTTTAGGGACAACAATTAGGTTTTTATGGTTTTTAATGAACAGTAGGAGGAAGAACACGAGAGGAAATACAAGGGAAAGAAGAAACAGGATGTTCTGACTGAGTACATGTGGTGTAAATAATCATCATTATTAATGATTATGGGTGGGTCTTAGCACCAACAGTGAACAAATACAACAATTCTGAAGTCTTTTGATAAAGTAGCTTTGTGCTAGTCCCTTTTCCTCATAAAAAAAGTAAATTTGATTTCATACCCAGCTTAGGTAAACTATTAACAATAAAGGTTCCAAACGAGGGTCTTTATAACAATACCATAGAAGAACCTTTTTTGGTTACCCAAAGAACCTTTCAGTGAACAGTTCTAAAAAGAACCATTTTTTTTCTTAGTGTGAGGAATGATTCAATAACTGAAGAACCTTTTCCCGTTTAAAGAACCTTTTTTTGCATTCAAAAGATTCTGTGGATGCTGAAGGTTCTTCGTGGAACCGTCAATGCCAATAAAGAACCTTTATTTTTAAGAATGCTAAAGCTGTTTTGAAACATAGTAGCTTTTTTCTGGATGGTTTAAGGTAGTCATTAGCTAATCATTATCTGATCCATGCTTGGCATTAGCTGGTTGACCTCAAGATGACATGACTCTAGCTAGGTTGTTGCTGGTCCATGATCTACCAAGTCAGACCAACTACCTTGTTTCAAGACAAGGCAAGGTAAGGCAAGTTTATTTATATAGCACATTTCATACACAGTGGTAATTCAAAGTGCTTTACATAAAAGGAAGTGAAAAAAAAAAAACAAACAAGGAATTAAAAATATTAATAATCACAACAATAAAAAAGGATATTATATAACATTTGATTTAAAAGTAATTTTAAACAGTTAAGAGTATAAAATTATTATACATTAAATACAGTGCAATTAGTTCGGACAGAGCACAGTGCTCATTCAACAAATAACAAATTCAGCTAATCAAGGTCTTACTAGGTATACTTAAAGCTTCCAGGCAGGTGTGTTGAGGCAAGTTTGATGACCCCTGGCCTAGACCATCAGAACAGCAGCAATATTTTTATGGCAACAAAGGGAGAAATATTCATCCATCCAACTTAACGTGCACTTTCTTTGGAGGAGCCAGTGAGGAGAGTCAAAGTGTAATGACAAAATGATAACAATATGAGCCTGAGTAATTATTGCATCAAAGATCCTGAAATGTTTAGCTTTGAAGGCCACAGTGTGTGTTCTAACACCTTCATATTTTTTTATGTTTGGGCGTTGGAGGCATTCACTTTTTGAGAGTGTTCATGAATACAGAAGTCACCATAAAAACTCAGATAACTTACTTAACAGGAAGAATGAAACTGAGGGATTTTGATATTCCACATTATGACATTATACAGTAAAATATATTTTGTTCTGTCACTCTGTAAAGACCAATTTAAAACTTCATCCAATTCTTTGAGTTATTCGTAGAAAGTATCATGTTGTAAACCCCCCTTATCAATCCTGCCAAACAAAAGAGCCTGTAAATTCAAATAAACAGACAAAAGCGAAGCATCATGGATTCATCAGACCAGTCTGACATGGTCTTGGAGCTTTTAGAGAGTGAATACATTGGATTCTTGGCTTATGTGTGGCTCATATGACTCAAGTGGTCTCAGACAGGCATGGGGCGATTTACAAGCCAAGCTTCCTGGAAATGTCTGCGATGCTAACAGCAGGAATGAAACAAGTTTTTTTTTTGAGGTTTACACAACCACTAGTAGACAATTTAATCCAGTAAATTTGTGACATAAAACCTAGAACAATAAAAGGTTACACAGCCAGGAAAGAAAGAAAGAAAGATATGGAGGATTTGGGAATCCTCCAGCAATTACACAATTTACTGTTACAGTTAATAGCGTGATGCTACTCAAATTGCTTGCAGAAGAACAGTGCCTCTGTGTGATTGCTGTGATGTCTTTCATTAAATGTAGAGCTGCTGATTAAAGAGACCCCACCCAGATGACGGTAGAAGGCCAAATCCCATGCTTGAGCTGGAGGGATGAGACGCTGGGAAATAAAACAGCTCCTCGAGCCACCGCTTTTTTGTACCGGCGTAATCCATTTTTCTAGGGAATGCGCTAAATCTGGCTCTGAACTCCGTATACGACAGTGCAGATTCTAAAAACATGATTTACAATACTTGAAGGCAGTTTTTCTGTGCTCCTTGGATAGTCACACCTTGTGATGCACTTAAATAGACTTGATCCACTGACTTTGAATCATTTCAAATTCTCTAGATTTTGTCAATCATCTTTAATGTATATTTGTTATTTTTTACTATACTTGTTCTATTTATATTACTTTTTGACAAATTGGTGCTGAATTCGTAAGATCCCTGTCCAAACATGCTGTCAGTTACCTCACAAATGGTTTAAAATCATTTGTAAAAACAAGTATAAAACATATTTACAGCAATGCTCTTAAAATAGATGTCTGTGGGGTAAGATATTCTGCATGGTATAGCAGAAATGTGCTTTAAATCATATTTATATTAATTCCTTCATAAAAAGCGTGTGCTGTAAAGTTGTCAAAATGGCCGTTTTAGTTAACGAACATCTGATTATGCATTACCAGCATATTCCTGAGAGTGAATTTGGGCACAAAATGTATTCTCATAGCTTCATAAAATTATGATTGAACCACTGATGTCACATGGACTATTTTAACAATGTCCTTACCTTTCTGGGCCTTCAACGTATCAGTTGCGTTGCTGTTTGTGAAGGGTCAGAAATCTCTCGGATTTCATTAAAAATATCTTAGTTTGTGTTATGAAGATGAACGAAGGTCTTATGGGTTTGGAAAGACAGAATAAAGACAGAATTTTCATTTTTTTGGAGAACTGTCCATTTAACAGTTTTGAACCTGCAGTGTAGTATTAGCAAATACTTTTATTTTGCATTGCAGAGGAAAAAGGCCGCAATTACACATTTAGTTAAAATCGAAAACACTTAAATGGTTAATTCACCCAAAAATGGAAATTGCCATTAACTCACCCTCATCATTCCGAAACCATAAGACTTTTGTTCATATTCAAAACGTAAATATATTTTAATGAAACCTGAGATATCTGTCCCTCCACACAACTAAAACTTTAACACTTCAAAAACTTAATAAAGACGTCATGAAACCATATCCATACTTGGTTGGCACGCAAGAACAACCCTCATTGTGTCTCGCATGTCAAACAAGTACAGATGAACTTCTGACTAAATAAAAAATGTTCATCATATACAGTGATTGTGTCTCTTTAGAAGACTTTTTAAATCATATGGATTACTTTTATGATGTCTTTATGTACTTTTTAAGGTGTGAACATTTTCATAGAATGGACTTTAAACAAAGGGACAAAAATCTCTCATTAAAAAATATTTTGTTATATGTGTTTCTAAATATGAACAAAATTCTTATGGGTTTGGAATGACTTGAGGGTGAGTAATTAATGACAGAATTTTCGTTTTTGGGTGAACTATCCCTTTAAAAACATTGTATGAAAAATAAATATTAACTTTCTTTTCTATTGCTATTCTATTGAGATTCGCACATCATGTCTTTATCAACTGTATCAAATGTAAGACTTAATTGGGAATGTTTTATATCACTTGGCATGTATATTACTGAAATGTAATTATCCATTAAACAGACACTAAAATCATTTTTAAGGGACGTACATTCGAACAGAGCACAACTTTAGTGGAGCACATGACTGAGGCTTGTAAAATCCAGCGTTCTGAGGTGATTTATTCAGTATCATAGTGAGTCCTTTGGCAGCGGGGCCTCTGCACTAACAAAAGCCAGATCTGAATCCTCACAATGAAGTGGGTCCCCTGGTGCTGTGATCGTTTGTCCAAAGGTGACATAAGGGTTTGGAGTACGGCCAGAGTTCCTGATGTAAGTATGTGTGTGTGTCAGGGTAATCGTGAAGCAGATCCCTGAAGGCTGGCTTCATTTTTCACTCTGTCATTTAAGCCAACGTTAACGTCAAGCAGAACGAGGAAGAGTTAAAGGTGTGCTCTCTCAGAGAGAGAATTCTGTCATCATAGGACCATTGAGGGGGTCAGACTCCCCTGCAAAAATAAACACAGATGCACGCTGGCAGGTCTCTTTTACAAAGCATTCATCACTCCTCTCTTCAGGTGTCCTTCTGCGGGTGTCAATGAAAACTGATTTACCATATTCATAATCATATATCAGTACAGTGACGTAACATCATACCACTAAACAGACACTGCTGGGCCTGTATGGTGTAAAATAATTGCAGCAATGCAAGCATTAATGATACCACTGTGTGGTTTTTCAGCTTTGAATCACATTGGGTGACCATGTTAATACCATGGTACAAAAATATAACTTCTTACAATTTAAAGAGTTATCCAGTGGGACAGCTTGACCCATGTTAAAAACAGTGTCATATGTCAAGGATTTAGTTTGAATTTTATTGGGCTATAAATTAAAAATGTGTTATAAAATAACAGGGAATAACAAAATTACTAATGCACAATCCCCATATCAAAGCGTAGTTACTATAAAAATAGTAAAGCTATTTATTAAGAAATATGATTTTGATTGTTCTAGTTTCTAGAACTTAAAAATATTTCTCACTTTTCTTATGCATCTTCCATTCAGACGGAGCTGTATGATATGTTCCTTTGACACAGTTTGGTTACACTTTATTAAGGTGTCTTTGTTACAGTGTAATTATACATTTAAGTACTGAGTAATATTAATTAACTACATATACTTACTATATGGTTAGGGTTATGATTACGGTTTGGCTTAGGGTTACTTCCATGTAGTTATGCACAATGAATTCTTATTCTAATAGTACATACATGTAACATGTGTAACCAGGTTTACCTTATAATAAAGTGTTATCATTGTTCATTTGTTTATATGATACATTATGTTTGTTTGTTCAGTTAAGGGAGTCTGGTGTAGACTGACACATTTTACTCCATTCTACACTAATCATTCATTCTATGGTATATCTGAATTTATTTCATTCTTTTCCCAGAATATCCTAGCTGGAATTTCTAGTTTGCCTAAAATTTTCAGGTTTTGGCTTTGTTTTCCTATTGTTTTTGTACTTGTTGAAGATAATTACTGAAAAATAGTTTGGCCTATAGGGTGCAGTGTATATTATTGGCCGACTGTGGGATGCAAGAATGTGAGATTTACGGAGAATGGTCAAAACGGTGTTAATGTGTGTACATGTGTATAAGGAGTGTGTAGAGGATGTCAATAGGACAACAACATCAAAACCCAGACATGTTATGCAATTTAGGACTAGTCTGAGAAAAGAGGACATATGCTTGCTCTAACCATCACTGTACTATGATATTGCCACAGTAACTTTTGGTATTTTTTTGCCACATAACTACACTCAGGTGTAGTTCAATATGAAAGTCGTATATCAGCCTAATTGTATCAGCAAAGTCTTGTTTTCATGACTAAACTAAAGTCTGGGGCAGAGGTTGAAATCCATAATTTTACCAGATGAGAGTGTGGTAATATGTGTCAGAATGAAAAAAAAGATGAAACGTATGTTCCATGCACTATTACTCCCCTCAGTCTTCACAAAGTGGACTTTATTTTCACATAGGATCATCTGACTTCACGTTAAGAGGGTCAAATGGGTAAAAGATCGAACGGTGACTCTGAGGAACTGAACCTGTTGTGACTCATGCACTGAGAATGAACTTATGAGCATATTATCAGATTTTTTCCATTCCAGCTGAGGCAGGGGGATCATTTTCGGAGAAATATGTATTATGGAGCCCTAGGTGATTGCAAGCAACCCCCTGGACAATAAATCGTCATTTTGCTGCTCTGGCGTTTTGTTATTTTTACACTGAACCAAAGAGTAATCCAAAGACGGCATGAATCCAGTTTGATGACCCCTACTAAACTCCAACTCTAATGAGGCCTGAATTAAATCATTCACTCGTTGCTTCATTCACTCTGTAAATTTGGCCGTAATTCTGCTGAGGGTATTTAAGTGTCTGTTTTTCTACGTGGATGTGCATTTAAAGGTTTTATGTTATGACTAATATAGCCAGCGGGGTTTCAAAGCAGGTTAATCAACCTATTATCTAAATTGAAATGGTTCCCAGTTGTTTTATGCAACTAATTATTGTCAGATAATGAAAAGCAACACTGACCTTATGCACGCTGTTAATTACTTCTTATGTAGGAACTGCCTATGTGATTTAGTTCAGCTAGCTTGTTATCAGCTTCGTTTAACAGGCAACACATGCAATTAATTGCGCAATATGGTTCTGATTTTACTTTGCCGTCATTCATATATCATTTGTTTTCATACAGGACCTTAGACCTGTTTCTTGGAATTGGTTCGGCTTTAACCTGACATTGTTTTGAAATCCCCTGTAATGAAGCATATCCAATTGTAGTGTTGGCAGCATATTTCTCTTTTTGGATAAAAGCTCCTCTCAAAGTCTGGATGCAGAGGCCCTGGTACAGTTAAAAGGAATCTCAATATTTTGAACCCTAGTTTAGTGCACTCATACAGGCACTGGAAGCCTTTATGTGGTGGCCTGTGGTAATGTTACACAGCTGTGTGTGTCATTTTTGTTTCTCTTTCTAAGATCCAGAACACAACCAAAAGCCTTTGTGGCAAAAAAGCTCAGTCATGGTAGGGGCACTTAGTTGCTCTTTGTTTCAACACAGCAGAGATCAGAATGATGGAATTAAGTTCGTTAGACACACTGATTACAGCTTCACTCACCCGGCTTCAATTATGCCATGCCAAAAGCAGCCAATGGTTCCCTTTTTGTTCTATAAAACATATTGTTTGCTGTATCTATCCTACGATAGGTAAATGTGTTTAATAAACCTATGAATTCCATGAATTCAATATTATATGAATCTAAAAGGATTGTGAAGTCTTAAATGCTTCGATTTTAAATACTGTCTATATGTTACTAATGGATGTTTCACGGTCTATGAAAATATATGCATGCTACAATCTGTGGAGAACAACTGAGCAGTAAGTTTTTCATCAAATTTAGTACCAAGTGACATATGCTAGTGTGGGAAATTGTAGTCTGCCCTGACACTCCGAACATTACACCGTCTGAGAAATCATACTGGATCTCTTGCCAGCCGTGACCAATGCAGGACAAAACAAACTCCTCAGAAAGCAGTTTACAAATTGCAACATCTTGCCCCCAGCAGAGAGCATGGAAACCCACTGGAGGTCTCGACACAAGCCAGACCTTTTCTGGCCACCTTGCTCTGCCTCAGCATGGATCCCTTCTAGGATGTGATGGCTTACCACCACCAAAGTAGTTCCAAATAAATGTTTACTATTCAAAGCTTATGGGTCTTGATTGTGTATCAACAATTCAAATTGAACTATTGTAAACGTGTTTAATAGGAATGAGTGAATTATTCTGTCAATACCTCAATGTTTTACCTCTCTTTGTCAACTGATAGATTTCTGCAGTTATTAGTTACATGAAGCAGTCATGTGTGAATATAAATGCGTATGCCTGTGCAAAAATCCCTCTTCCCATTGAGTGGTTGTTAAATTTTGAGCTCACAGGGATTACACGGTGACTGTGAACGCTGCTCTGGCAGGAAGTTCCCACTGCTTTCACTATCAGGGCGGAAAATGCATGTTTTTTCAGAGATCCTAAACCTGGCATTTATTTCTGTGCCTCAGCCCTGGCTTCAGCTCAGCCATTTTATCTATATCCTCTCCTCGCCATCCATAATCACACAGATTAGGAGACAAGCAACTGCCAAAGGAGTCTGATTTGTTATATGTGAACCTGTTTTCACAGTATGTCCTATGACTAATTGGGGAGTCTGTCTCTCAAAACAGTACCTTTGTTCATGTATTATGCATGCTCACCTCCATTGTAACTGGTCTGACTGTGTTTATCCAAGAAGTCTCAAACCAGACAATCTGCTCAGTGATGTAACCATTCAGAGCAAGACATCAAAGTGTGTGGATAACTTTGGTTCATTGTTTTGACAGGAACTTGTTCAGCTGACCAGTTATCTTTCCCAGTAGTTCCCAGAAGTACTGGTCTGAATTCCAGAAAAGAGGAGTTTTTCCCATAACACAGGCTTAGGTCTTTGGGCTGCAGCTATTCCTAATGCCTAAGAGGCTGAAGAGTCAATTGAGGCTTTGGGATACTATAACATTTATAGTCCGGTTGCTCTGGCATTGTATCGTCCTCCAAGTGTCAGAAGCCAAAGTCAAATCAATTTACTTGGCGGTCAGTCATTACCCTCTTCAATGGATAGGTAATACAATGTGCAAAGTTAAAATTGAACTAGATGTTGTTTCTTTAGGGGGACAGCAGGTTGTCACTGGAGTTGTCAGGTACTGAAAGGTACTCTTTTGTACCTTATTTAACGCAAAGGGGTGTATACTAGAACAAAGATGGGATGTAGCCAATGCACCAAAATTTGGTCTGAAAATTTCAACAAAAGCCTTCTTAGGAATTAAACCAGAAATTTTAAACACTTCATGACATACATTTTTAGAGTCCTGACAGAGGATGCATTTCTGTCTGTATCAATTTTCATGTTCTTCTTGTGTCTGTGTTGGTTACATCCGTGTGCTCCAGTTTCCCCAATGTTGGGATGTTTGGATAAGTTGCAGAATCATATGACGCTGCATTGACGAACAGTTTGGAAAATGGGTCGATGTATTCGGTTTTTGTTTTTGGCCCAATAGGGTTAGCATTTTTTTTTTGTTTCAGCCAAGAATGATCACTAACCAACTAATCATCTTTTAGGTCATATCTTGCCGCAGTGCCAAGCTAAAGATACAATTTTTGTTTTCTGTCAGTTTTGTCATACTAGTACTCTTAAAAGGTGAAAGACAGAAATCTTGATTGGCAGTTGGCTCTATATAAACCATTTCTAGAGATCCATATTTTTTTTTCCCATTTCATTTTTTATAACTAATCCATCTTGTTCCCTTTATAATGTCCCTGCTAAAGTGTTACTGCAGCAACCAACTCTAATGTCTGTAGCAGAGAGGCTTTTCAGAGCAAAGCTCTAGAGATGACAGGAAATATTTCAGCACCTTCAGCTAAAAGTCCCCCCCCCCCCCATGCGATCAAGGAAGCCTCACTTTTGTTTCACTGTGTTGAAGGCTGGGTCTGCAACACAACCACTGCAACCCTTGGATCCTGTTTTACGGACTTAAACTCAGCATCAGGCCCAGCAAGCCATCTAAGCCTTCCCAAAAGCAGGAGCTCTGGATTTGGTTTCCAACCCCGCAAGCCTTGGACTCAGTTTCCTGCCCCTGGAGCCCCAGAGACGGCAGGGGCTCAGGCTAGAAAAAGAGAGGTATGTTCAGCCAATATCCTCATCAGGACAAGTACTTTGATGATGGGTTTCACTGGCTGCGAGCTCAAAAAACAGCCCAGGAATAATATGCTGTAAAGCTAGACTGATTGAGATTGGACATCTGCTGTTGAATCTTAAAGGGATAAAAAACAAAAAATTTAAATAAATTTTGCTTTAAGTAAAATGCTTTACTTTCTTTTGTGCATTAGAAAAGGTAGGGTGCACTAAGAAAGGTAATATTTATTTTTCATACAATGTTTCTTAAAGGGATTGTTTATACAAAAATGAAAATTCTGTTGTTAATTAATCACCCTCATGTCGTTCCAAACCCATGAGACCTTCGTTCATCTTCAGAACACAAATTAAGATATTTTTGATGAAATCCAAGAGCTTTCCGACACTGCATAGACAGCAACACTGACATTTTCAGGGACCAGAAAGGGACATTGTTAAAATAGTCCATGTGACATCAGTGGTTCAAATGTAATGTAATGCTATGAGAATACTTTTTGGTTTCTGCATCAAAACGCGTATGCATTGTGGTACTCTCGTGAACACATGTCGAAGACCGACAAAGAAGAGAAGAAATTGTTGAATAAAGTTGTTATTTTTGTTTTCTTTGTGCACAAAAGGTATTCTCATAACTTCAATAACATTAAAGTTGAACCACCGATGACACATGGACTATTTTAACAATGTCCTCACTACCTTTCTGGTCCTTGAATGTGTCAGTTGCATTGCTGTATATGGAGGGTCAGAAAGCTCACAGATTTAATCAAAAATACCTTAATTTGTGTTCTGAAGATGAACGAAGGTCTTACAGGTTTGGAACAATTTTAATGAATGTATCAAGTTGTCGCTGATCTAGATGTCAAAGGAATTAAATTTGCCTTTGATCACACCCTCAAATGTTGACATGAAAATAAATCTTACTAACTGAAGATGCATGTTGGAGGAGACACCAGAGCATATTGCTCCTATCCTGGAGCCATAGAGGCAGCAAAGAGGAAACAGATCTTGCCAAACTTTGACAAATGGCAATCCATGTTGGCCTTGTCAAATACACATACAAGCACCAAATTATCACAAAAAAAGAGTTTGTTTCTCTTATTAGAATATATAGATCCTAATATACTTAATAGGACTAGAGCACTAAGGTCTTACATAATACATACCCTGATTTAAATTATGCTCAATGGTGAAAGAAACAAATAATGTTATGTATGAGATAACAGAGGCTGTCCTTAATGTATCTGCCTCGCTATAGCATGACCCCACTGACTGTTCAGACATGAGCAGCCTCTCCCAGAACCCCACACTCTTTCTATAGTCTGTGCCTTTAATCAGACTGTGGATCTATCCTAAAATCCCTTTGCCATTAAGTGAAGATTTGTCATGACAAATGGGAACACTGTGTACTGGGAGTATCCAGCAAAAAATGGGGCCAGCTGTGTTTTTTGCTCCATATGAGAGATTGGAAAAAGAGAGGGATGAAGCAAATATGACAAAGGCTGAGGGTTACAGGGCAACTTTGGGTAGAGAAAACGACAATTGTGACAGAATGAGAGCATCAATGATCTTTTTGTTTTGTGAAATAACAGTCTGAGCTTTATTGTATGTAAAAGAGCTGATGAAACCTGCTACTTCGTTTTATTGGCTTGCCACTAAAACAGGTTTTTATCAGTCCAGTAGGACACAAGATTTGCAGAGGCATGTCGATGACATAATTAGTACATATTATGAAAAGTCTACATAAATAAACAGAAGATAGAAGACGACAAGTGCAGTGGTGAAAAGGGGCGGAGCTACATAAGGTCTATAGGTTCTGTAAAAGCAAAGTAAACAGCCCTTTCATGTCAAAGTGGGCAGGTATTGGCCAAAGCAATGGTGGACAGTAACAAAGAATTTTAATGTACTGTAGGGCTGAAACGGTTCCTCGAGTAACTCGAATACAAAAAATCATCAAGGCAAATTATGTGCCTCGAAGAATCGTTTTGTCCATTTACTAGGGATGCACTGAATTTTCGGCAGGTGAAAATATATGCCGCACCGCACCGCCCAGCAGTGTCCAGGTTTCCCTCTCCCTCAGCCTTCATCACTGCGCCATGTGACGCTCCGCTTTATCATTCTGCTCAGTTACCGCTCTTGCTCACCGGAAAAGCAGAGTCCGCTCACATAACACACCGACAAGAAAGGTCTATGTAACATTAGTATACTTGTTGCTGTTTGCAGTAGAGCTGCTATGCTGTGACATGCTGTGGTACAGCTGAACTGGGCAACGCTGGTAAAATCTTCCTTCATTGATCTGCTCACATTCGCTGATAATACATGTTTACTTGATGTTTCTTTACACCGAATCATCATTTCTATTCATTTCCCACTGATTTACGCGATCTGATGAGCATTAACTAATAGTGCGCGATCATATTTATGCATGAATGAATGGCAGAGACGCGCGTTTTCTTTTAACCCACACACATTGAAGCACGCGTGACGTCTCAATGAGGACATAAACACACGAACAACATCTCCAGATCTGCTCTGAGAGTTTCATTTGAATAAAACTATCCTCATATCATATACACACAGAAATGTAAAGGTATTCACGGCAAGCCATCAAAATAAAAGTCAGTCTTTTTCCAGACAGTGCAGCAGAAATATTTGTTCAGCAGAAAATACATAACACTACTACTAAAATTATGAAAACTTTTTTTTAAGGAATGATCACACAACATTTCCAACATGTTTTAATTTTAATGGTACATTCCATTTGTTTGCCAAAAAAGTTCATATGAAAATGATGCTTTATGCCTTCATTTGATAACCAGATACACAACACAGAATTTCTGAGGAAAAAGAAAACACTTAATTTGGCTATTTTAAAAATCAAATAACAAAAAAATGATGTGAGAGAAAATAAAACATAACTTTATCATTTTAATTTTCTTCAATCATATAATTATTATAACACCTAAAATACATTGCATGTAAAAAGTGTTGAAGGGTACATTGTGTGAAATTTGTGTTCAGTGCACTGGAAGCAGGTAGACAGCTTAAGTGTCGTTGCAGTCTTCAGTTTCCTACAACTGTGTCCGTGCATATAAAGGAAAGATCCTCCAGGGTTTATTCTGCTGAAAAATGTGTTAATGTTATGTGTATGTACTCTTGTTTTTGTTCCACATTAGCTTCCTGTCCACAATTGTTTTGCCTCTTACAAAATCCACAATTCTTCTAAGAAGTCAGTAAAGGCTTGTGTCATGCTTGAGCTTTAGTTAGGATCAAAGGTGGAAGTTAAGATGCACAATGTTTAGGTTTTATTATTTTTTTTTTAATACTATTATTTTGATTTATGTCTTAGTTTTAGGTTGTACTATGTTTACCTTATTTGTACCTTACCTTATTTGTATTTGCATTTTTGTATGTAATATGGCAATTAAATGCACTAAATGGGTTTAGTTTTCAGTTATTAATATATGCTATTTCAGCAATAAAAATATATTTTTTTCTAAAAAGGAAACAAATTACTTGTTCATTTTAAGAGACCTGTCTTATTTTATCTTGTATATTTAGGATTGCTCTTTAAAAAGAAAAAGTAGTTCTTATACGATTACTCGATTAATCAAGGGAATTTTCGGTAGAATACTCGATTACTAAAATATTCGATAGCTACAGCTCTACTGTTTCAAGTATATGTACTTTATCAGTATTGGCATTTTGGAAAACGTTGCCTTCACTTCATTCCAAATCCTGATCTGACACTACTTTGTTCCACCACTTTTCAGATAGATGTGTCATTTCCCATTATTTTGAAGCAACAAAATTTAGACCTGATGTCAATATCTGATTCATAAATGGATCATTCTTCTGAGACACGTCTTCTCAAAGAACCAATTTACAAAGCATTTTGAATGGTTCAAACAACAGTAATTAAAATTTACTCATAAGTACTTTAGCTGAAGTGACATTTAAATATGATATCTGTACACTTGTTAAAAAAAGATGGGTGTAAAAAAAATTATTTCAGTCTTTTTAATTCAAAATGTCTTTTTTAATTAAATGTGTTACTGATCTTTTTTGTAAATATATGTGACGTTTCAGTGATTTATTTTATTTCATTTTTGCTGTGTAGTTTAACTGAATTTGGTACCTTTTCCACTGAAATTAAGCTACAAAATGCAGTTAATCTGAGGATGATATTCAGTGTTTGGCTTGCAAGCTACTCTTATGTGATGCAATCCTGTCACACGTTACATTCTAAGCTTTGGGTGGGTGGAAACAAAAATCCTATAAAAGGAGAATGTAATTTCATTAGAGCCATGATGGAAGTAAGCAATTTCCCCACATTTGCCATTTTCACTGGCATGTCGTTTCTAAATTATCTTTGTTGCTTTGATGTCCCTCAACTTTGAATAATGTGGAAAAAATGAAAAACTCCAACCAGGTACTTTTGTGTGTAATTTATCCCGAGTGATTTCCAGACGGCAAAGCTCTGTTAGCACCACATGCTAACTCTCAGACGTTAACGCAGACATCTTAGCAGGCAGAGGAAAAACCATTTAATCATAAAGAATGTTACTCCGTGATTTACAAGGTCCCCGAGCTTAGAAAACAACACTTCAGCCTTTACAATGAACAGTAAGTCTAAGCGCTAAAAGACTGAGGGGGTTTGAGGAGAGATTTATGTATAGAAAATTACTGATGGAATTGAATAAAGTAAGGTTTTACTACTGCCTGCATCGTGTGTGATCCTCATGCATGCATACACCAACTGTATAGGTTTTACTGGCGAGTAACTAAGTGCTTTAATTTCACACTCGTGCTGCTAGCCACTTAAACTTTGGTGGCTTCGTGGGCCGAGCTGTGGAACATTCCACGCAATCAAACAATCAGGGTGCGTTTAAAGGGAGATCTGGCGGCCATTTCATGCAACGAAGGATCTTGCCAAAACAGCGCTGTTTGAATTGGACGTGCTTTACTGAGAAAGGTGTGATAGTGTGCTGTGCCAGGATAAGATGAGGGTGGAACTGTGTGAACTTGTTTACCTTGTAACCCAGAACACATTCCATATTGCTGATCCTCCGAATGCTGAAACTTTGATTTTTCATGTTGTTCGTCAGTGTGATCAAAGTCTCGGGTGGAAAACCTTGTTTAAAAATATTTGTTGTTGCAATCAGGTCCACATGTGCTCTGGAACGATTCTGGCGTAAGTGTCCAAATCAAGTCGAATGTGTTTGCATTGACAAAAGAGATTTGGCAAGCCAAAAGGACTTGCTGGATATTGCTCGTGGTGTGGTATGCACACGTTTCCTTCAATCACTGTGCATGACTGAGCTTTCTTTAGGTAAAGCTTGGATTAGGTTCAAGCTCCAGAAATTACATCAAGCTGTATAAGAGGGAATATACCTAGAAATGTCCATTACTTAAGTTACATATGTATGTAGTTAATGCTAATTTAGATCTTAAGTAATTAGGTTTAGTTAAAAAAAATAAAGATTTTTTTCATATTAAATGGGCTCTTTATCCCATCTTTTGAATTGTCCATGTGGGATGCAAGCAAAACAAACATATGCCTATAATTTAACCAGTGCATTCAGATTCATGAGCAAATATTTATTATGAGCTGGGTTCTTTTTAGTGAATGATAAAAATACATCACAAGTATAACTTAATTCCAAAATGATTGAGTCTTATGAAGCAGGTGCTTTTAAAAGAATAGTGAGTTAATTCATCAGAACAGATTTGCATCACTTGCTCACCAGAGGATCCTCTGCAGTGAATGGGTGCCGTCACAATGAGAGTCCAAACATCTAATGAAAACTTAAACAATAATGCACAAGTAATCCACATGACTCCAGTCCATCAATTAACATCTTAGGAAGTGAAAGCTGCATGTATGCAATAAACAAACAAACCCATCATTATGTTGTTTTGAAATTGTTGTAAATTAATGCTTCTGGCCAAAATACAAGGCCTCTATCTAATGATGCTTCCTCTGGTGAAGCATTTATATATTTACATTTATCAGACGCTTTTATCCAAAGCGACTTACAGTACATTCAGGTTATACATTTTTTGTCAGTATGTGTGTTCCCTGGGAATTGAACCCACAACCTTTTGCACTGCTAACACAATGCTCTACCACTGAGCCACAGGAACTGAAACACAAAAAAAAGTTAATTTTTGGGTGAACTTTTGCTTTAATGAGTAATTCAAATCGATGAGTTTCCTATTTGAATCAGTCTGAAACGCTGCACTGTATAATTTACAGCAATAGCAGCAAGATAATTAATTTGATATTTTAACATAATTTACTTAAACTTGAAATAACCTAAATGAACTGGAATCAAATCAAATAGAATAAAGAGTTTACGCACTGAATGTGTGCTATACTGCAGGAGCACTGGAGGTATTGCTATAAGTTAATTTATTTGTTTATTATCATTGATTTTGATAATGATAATAATAAAACATATAAATGTTATGCATTTATTAATAATAAAATTAAGTATATTATTAAAATAGTTGTTTTTGTCATAAAATCTGAAATTCGTATTCAACTGCATGTCTGTGACCTTGACTGTAGTATACAGTACAGCTGCCATGCATATTTAATTTTTAAACAGTGTCTGTTGTTTCTGTTTGCCCTAATTAAGCTGGATTGGTTATTGTATCAGAGATGATAAACATAATTGTACCTTCTGTCTATATAGAGCTGACAGAGTGCTGTTGGTGAGAGGTTAATATCCAGCTGCAAGAACTTTTATTAACCAAGACCGGTAATTAATTAAATGTAAAATATATAATTGAAGTCAGATGGTGCAATGAGGTGGTAGTTTTATTTCTGATTCACCAAGTGAAATGGGCTCCAGCACTTGCTTTCATCACACAGATTAGGCATCTGAGAAAACAATGTGTATGTGATTCTAAGGTAATGAAGTATAAATGTGATGTAATTCAAAACATTTCAAACAGTGATAGTTGGACACACACGGTGCACTGCTCCATGAGACAACAGAGCATTAAATATCCCTGAGGCACATGTGATAGTCAGGGCCAAAGTTTTACTCCAGCGCTGTAAGCTCATATGTGTTTGTCTCTGGAGGACTGTAAGGGTGCTTTCACATTTGGTTCGCTTGCCTGGTCCGAACCCGAGTTCATTTGCTCCCCTTGCCCCTGCTGGACTGTGTTCATATTAGTTTATTTGGGTCCGAACCGCAGTTGGTTTGCGTCATCAAGCCAGCAGCTGTTTACCCCGTTACTTAGTAACGACAGCGCAGGAGAAGGCGGCAAAATGCATAACATTGCTCTCTGCACTTTTATATATTTACGTTTTTGAACCGTTCGTTTTGTTTACAAAGCTTAATGCATAACGACACTTACGTCTGTCTTACCAATGCACTGCAAATGCTTTAAAAAACGCTGAAGGCTAACAGAAATAAGACATACAGCTCTCTGCTTGCAGCACGCCAATCACGCTCGTCAGGAAAGTGAGTGAAACACACACATACATTTTATCAAATAATAAGTCATTAATAGTGGTTCACTTCTGCTATTGCCTTCACATCAGCAACGAACCGTACCGAGTTGAATTGAACCGAACTCCAGACCATCCTTTTTAAGCAGACTCGGGTACGGTTCGCGAGGTCAGATGACTGATGTCAGATGAACTATTATTTTAAAGATACATTATTTGAAAACAAGTGTTAATATCTTACGCAGCTTGCTTCTCAAGTAAATTATAATAAATCATGAAAAAGTGTAGTGTTAAGAATTTACATTAATAAAAAATCAAATAAATCAATAATACAAATAATAAACTAAACTAACCTGTATTTACAGTCAGGTCCATATATATTTGGAGTTGGACACAGGCACAATTTTGTATTATTTTAGCTGCTGTCCAAAACATATTCAAGTTATAGTTATTTAATGAATGTGGGCTTGGATTGCACACTATGAGCTTTAATTTGAGGGCATTCTCATCTAAATTGGAGGAAAGGTTAAGGAATTACAGCTCTTTAACATGTACCCCCCCCCCCCCCTCCTCCTCCTCCTTTTTAATTTTTCAAGGGACCATATTGGACAATTGACTCAAAAGCTGTTTCATAGACAGGTGTGGGCTATTCCTTCATTATTTCTACATTAATTAAGCAGGTAAACGTTCTGGAGTTGATTGTAAGTGTTCAATTTGCACTTGGAAACTGTTGCTGTGAACCCACACCATGCGGTCAAAGGATCTCTCCATACAAGGGAAACAGACAATTGTTAATCTCTCCATACAAGTGAAAGACAATTGTTAGGCTTTAAAAACCAAACAAATCCATCAGAGACATAGCAGGAACATTAGGAGTGGCAAAATCAACAGTTTGGTACATTCTGGGAAAAAATAACACACTGGTGAGCTCAGCAACATAAAAAAGGCCTGGACGTCCACAGAGGACGCTTCATAGTACAAATGGACAATGCATGGAGAGCTCCTTTGACTGCATGATGTGGGTTCACAGCAACAGTTTTCTAATGCAAATGGCACACTTAGAATCAACTCCAGACCTGTTACCTGTTTAACTGGTGTAGAAATAACGAATGAATAGCCCACACAAATCCATGAAATGTCAAATTACTTATGGTCCCTTGAAAAAGCGGGGAGGTACGGTGGGTAGAAAAAAAAAAGATGTATCCCCTGCTGATCTTGTACGTTTGCCCACTGACAAAGAAATTATCAATCTATAATTTTAATGGTAGGTTTATTTTAAAAGTGAGTGACAGAATAATACCAACAACAAACAACACAACAACAAAAACACATCTCAAAAAAGTTATAAATTGATTTTATTTCCAATGAGTGAAATAAGAATTTGATCCCCTATCAGTCAGCTAGATTTCTGGCTCCCAGGTGTCTTTTATACAGGTAAGGAGCTGAGATTCAGCTAATCTAATTATCAGCTTGTTACCTGTATAAAAGACAACCTGTCCACAGAAGCAATCAATCAATCAGATTCCAAACTCTCCACCATGGTCAAGACCAAAGAGCTGTTCAAGGATGTCAGAGACAAGGTTGTAAGACCTACACAAGGCTGGAATGGGCTACAAGACCATCGTCAAGCAGCTTGGTGAGAAGGTGACAACAGTTGGTGCGATTATTCGCAAATGTAAGAGACACAAAATAACTGTCAATCTCCATCGGACTGGGGCTCCATGCAAGATCTCACCTCGTGGAGTTTCAATGATCATGAGAACGGTGAAGAATCAGCCCAGAACTACACGGGAGGATCTTGTCAATGATCTCAAGGCAGCTGGGACCACAGTCACCAAGAAAACAATTGGTAACACACTACTCTGTGAAGGACTGAAATCCTGCAGCACCCGCAAGGACCCCCTGCTCAAGAAAGCACATGTACAGGCCCGTCTGAAGTTTGACAATGATTCAGAGGAGAACTGGGTGAAAGTGTTGTGGTCAGATGAGACCAAAATCAAGCTCTTTGGCATCAACTCAACTCGCCGTGTTTGGAGGAGGAGGAATGTTGCCCATGACCCCAAGAACACCATCAAACATGGAGGTGGAAACATGCTTTGGGGGTATTTTTCTGCTAAGGGGACAGGACAACTTCACCGCATCAAAGGGA
Source organism: Ptychobarbus kaznakovi (assembly GCA_027422405.1). NCBI lineage: Eukaryota > Metazoa > Chordata > Actinopteri > Cypriniformes > Cyprinidae > Ptychobarbus > Ptychobarbus kaznakovi. The sequence continues at coordinate 34,163,814 of CM049794.1, forward strand.
CGATGGACCGTCAGGGCCAGGGCATTGAAGCCAGCCAGGGCATTGAAAATGGGTTGTGGGTGGCTATTCCAGCATGACAATTACCCAAAACACACAGCCAAGGCAACAAAGGAGTAGCTCAAGAAGAAGCACATTAAGGTCCTGGAGTGACCTAGCCAGTCTCCAGACCTTAATCCCATAGAAAATCTGTGGAGGGAGCTAAAGGTTCGAGTTGCCAAACGTCATCCTCGAAGCCTTAATGACTTGAAGAAGATCTGCAAAGAGGAGTCTGAGGATGTGTGCAAACCTGGTGGCCATCTACAAGAAACGTCTGCCCTCTGTGATTGCCAACTAGGGTTTTGCCACCAAGTACTAAGTCATGTTTTGCGAAGGGGTCAAAAACTTATTTCATTCATTAAAATGCAAATCAATGTATAACTTTTTTAAATGCATTTTTCTGGATTTTTTTTATTTATTTTTTATTCTGTCTCTCACTGTTCAAATAAATCTACCATTAAAATTATAAACTGATCATTTCTTTGTCAGTGTGCAAACATACAAAATCAGCAGGGGATCAAAAAATTTTCTTCCCCCCACTGTACATATTAAAGAGCTGTAATTCCTTAACCTTTCCTCCAATTGTGAATACCATTGAATTAAAGCTCAGGGTGTGCACTTTACGCCCATAATATAACTGTAACTTGAATATTTTTTGGTCAACAGCTAAAATAATAAAAGATGTACATGTGTCCAGTATATGGATGTAACTGTGTTTGTATATATATATATATATATATGCACATAAAAAAATCTCAATTAGCTGTTTAAAAAACCCTCTAAACATAAACTCTAAAATAGAATGGATGTCCAGAAATATGCTATGAATCATGATTATTTTTTCTTACCTGATCTGGAATCGTGTTACAGTGGCATATGAAGAACATATGAAGATTGTTTTTGAATTAGATGAGTGACAGACAAACAGACAGACAGAGAGGGGTGAAGTGCCCTCTGCTGGGAGTGTGTGAGTAGGCCTACAGAGACCAGCTGCTTACCTCAGCACAGCTCATCTCTCCACAATCCCGCTCTCTGTTCTACTTCACATTAGCGCTGCTTTCATATTCAAATGACTGTTGTTTCAGTAACACCATCTATTCATCCTCCCTTTGGAGTTTATTTATTTTGATGGTTGGGGTCATACGAAATTGTGCCGAAAGTTGTGTGTGTGTGTGTGTGTGTGTGTTCACATGTGTGTGCACTTTAAAAGAGGTTGCTGTTTCATGGCCTGGCCTCCTGTGGTCCACCACTCCAGAGAGGGAAACGACTTGGCTTTTATCTCCCCCTTTTGAAGTGGTACAAGAACGGCCTATTTCTGCCAAAATCACATCCCATTCAAATGCTCGCTGCTGACCATTAGCAGCACTAAAATGTGTTAATTATCACTGTATGGTGACGTGAAGTGCTAAACTCTGTTTGTAAACATGCACGGTATGTGGGGGAAAAGCCGAATTTCCCACTTATGAGGTTTTGACTGTCCTCAAAATTGTGCATAATTGGCCAATCTGCGACAGTAAATGATTCCCTTGTCAGTGTGTTCAGTTTCCCCCAAATAATCTAATTCTGAGTGCATCTCAAGGGTTTTCAGCAATGAGTTGCACTTCATTGAAGCTGTTATATCAAGAGAAATATTAGGTGAATATATATTTTGTTGTTGATGATACTGAAGAAGATGGATGAGGTTGCTGTGGAATCTGAAGTGATTCAGGCTGGATACTTTTTGAGTGCCGTAGTGCGAGATCCACACCCCATGAAAGACATCGAGTACCAGGCAAAAACATTATCCAGACTCCATCATCTTCACCTCCTCCTGCCCGTTAACAGGCTCTCTGTGAAGACTCTTCAGTTTGGACGACAGAGTGATGAGAGATGCTTTCAAGAGACAAAGAGAAAGTGAGAAAGGAAGCTCTTTGGAAAAGTGCAGCATTTACTGCCATAATGGGGAATCGGATTGAGTAAAATCTGTGAAGTGTTGAAAGTTATATAGGGATGAAATCAGGGAGATGTCTTTGAAAATACAGATTTCACTAAGCATATGTGCTTTTGTGCACTTTATTACAGCTTTAAAAACTGCCTAGTCTTATTCAGCATGTACAAACTTATTGATCGTGGCTGTCATAACTCAAGAGCACCTCAAAAAATATCCAGCGTGTGTGTGTTTTTTGTTGTTTGTTTTTTTGGCTTTTGATGAAATCTGTGTTTCATCAAATTTCATCTGTGATGAAATCTACTTTTTACTTTATTTCAAAAGTTGTATTATTTATTTACTTTATATTTATTTACTTTCTTTACCATTTATTTAGTCTGTTTTGCATCTACTTTTAGTCTAAATTATGTGTAAATACCCAATTATGCAAATTGTGTGTAAATACTGTATGTAAATATTAATCTCATATGTATGTGATGTGTTTGGGGGAGTTAAAGGAATAGTTGAAGATTGAAGAAAGGAATTTTTTAAGAAAAATTTACTCACCCTCAGGCCATTCAAGATATAGATGATTTTAGAACAAATTTGGAGAAACTTTACATTACATTTTCATTACTCACACATTAATCCTGTGCAGGGAATGTGTTGCAGCCATACAGAAGAAAAAAAAAATCCATCTTGGATGTAAGTACATTTTCAGTTTATGTATTTTTTTTATTTATTGCTATTATTATTATTATTGGGTGTACTATTTATTTTATTATCCCACTAAGAAATCACTTCAGTTTACCAGTGTGCATTCACTGTTCAAACATTCTGTATGTTTAACTGACTGAGCAAAGTATTTTTTTTTTTACTTTAAACTTATTTTTCTCACAATAAACTGATTTGCATAATGTATTTAGTCAACCAGATAGTAACACAACACAATTAAACAAATGTATTTGTTCTTATAGGCTATATGTGTGTCAGGGCAGTAGTGTCTCATTATTTGAAAACAGAAAGAGAGGTTGCAGACTGTACTGCATCTTTAATGAAATCAGACACAGCTTTTGAACATGCAGTACCAGGCAGGCAAGAAAACAAAAATAAAATGAATGACAAAAAAGACAGAAAAAGAAAATGTCCTACTCCTTTCTGTTTGGCTGAAAGTGGAAGCGAGACATCTGGAAAGGACCCTATCATCACCTCGGCCCAACTTCTGCGCCTGCTGCCAAGTCCAACATTGTATCATGCTCTACATGTCGAAAAATCGCCCTCATACATCAAACCAAGCGGCTCAGATTACACGACCACAGTGACAAAACCCATTGCATTTGTTCCCCTTCTCCCAGAATGAAACGTATGGCCATGCATAAGCAGGGTTTAAAAGCCACAAGGAAAGAGAGAGCCATATTGTACCACTCATTTAATTTTCACCACTTGTGATCATGTCCTATATGTTAGACATAGTCTGTAAATTTTGTCACTTTTCCAGCAAACTTGCCTTAACATACTCCATGCTGCCAGTGAATTGCCTTTCATGTCAGGCGTCTATGCTGTGCCCTGTTGCTTGTTAGTTCTCCTCATCTGTGCTCTTTGAAGTGCATCCAGACTCAGAATGGCAGAGGTACAGGGTCTTTCCAGGCCTCCCAGTATCAAAGCACACTAATATTGTACACTGGTTATTAATGTCAGATTATTTTCCCACCTCAAGGCACCCATGGGACCAGAATGCGGAGGGGCTCAAAATATTATGCAAACGCGCTTATGAGCTGCCTGAACATGTACAAATATTATTATTTTTTTAGGTTGTGAGGCAGAGACAAACACGTAATGAACTGGAACTATTTTTCCATTCAATGTTAGTCAATGTTACTGCTTCAGATGTCTTAATGGTGATCTCGCACACCTGTTACTCTTCAGCAAACTCAGTTGAGTGCTTCTCCAATCTGTGCTGGCCATGCCACTAATGTTTACCAGATTCACCGCTATTGTTTCCCTTATTTACTCAAGATGATTCGATTTCTGTTGAATTGTGTCAAGTAGAGAGTCTAAGGCAGATTAATTTAAGCTACAGTTTAGAACAATCATATTAATATAAATTTCAATAAAACATTTTTGAATATTTACTATAGGCTATTATTCATAAGTATGTTTACATTTTTTATTAATATTTAAACTCATGTTCAGTATATATTTGATTCTGAAAAGTATTTTTACACATTAACATTCGTATTGGGGAAAGCGGTAAGCCTACTTTACAGTAAAAAATCGGTGTTGGATTTATTTTGAACTTAGACTTTGCTAGTAAATATAACAAATAAGATTCTGCAAATGACTCACTGAATTAAACCTGAAAGTTTTGAAGCAGAAAAAAATTACTAAAATATTAATTGTATCACATTATGGGATGTAATGTTACAATTTCTCACAATTGTAAGAATTAAAGTTACATGTGAGAAATTGGCAATTGTGAGATCACATTATGAATTATAATAGTAGATTTCTCACAATTGCAAGAAAGTCTTATTTTTTGAGAAAGTGTCAATTGTGAGATATGAAGTTATATTGTGAATTATAATGTTACAATTCCTTGCATTTACAAGAATTAGTCAAATTTTTAAGAAAGTGCAATTGCAAGATATTGTGAGACATTAAAGGGGTACTCCACCCCAAAATGATAATTTTGTCATTTTTCACTTACCCCCATGCCATTCCAAACCCGGAAAAGCTTCGTTATTCTCATATTTTGGATGAGAACCGGGAGGCTTGTGATTTTCCGTACAAAAAGTATTCTTGTCGCTTCATAACGTTATGATTGAACCACTGATGGCAGATGGAGTATCCTGGCGATGCTTTTAATACTTTTCTGGACCTTGACAGTGTAATTTACTTGGCAGTCAATGGGACAGTCACAAGCCTCCCGGATTTCATCCAAAATATCTTAAATTGTGTTCTGAAGATGAACAAAGCTTTTATGGGTTTGTAACGACATGGGGGTTAGTGAAAAATGACAAATTTATCATTTTGGGGTGGAGTATCCCTATAAGTCCCAACGAAAAGACATAACAGTACATATTTTATATTGTAAACATACTTTTTCACAATTTAGAAACTATTGGGAGAAGCAGGTACTCGACACTGAGAATTTAAAACATTTATATTTTCACTTAGAAATTCCTAGTAGATTTCGTAAATAATTACAAAGAAACTAAAAGTACACTGGAATAAACATTACATACTGATAGTCGAAATACAAAAATAGTAATTTCTTGTAAAACATACCCCATTATATACCTTTTTTATAGTGCATATTCATAGAATTAAAGAAAAGTCACATGGTGAGAAAATAAAGTCACATGGTGAGAGAAAATGTTACAGTTTCATGCAATTACAAAAATTAAAGTCGCATTCGTAAGAAAGTGGCAGATACGAATGGTGTAGGATTCAATTTCACAAATAATTACAAAGAAATTGCAAATAACACTGAATAAAAGTATCATTTTTGTTAAACACTACCATTTTTTTATTAATATACAATAAAAAAATGTACAGTGTGCATTTAGAATTATGTTATTTATAATAAATGACTTGCAGTGCTGATGGAAACAATCCTGAGTTGGGATCAGGGCCGTGATCTGTTAATTGGTCCCAGCTCAATGCGTCACTCACTAAAACACAATGTTCAACCTGTCTGAAATGAAGAACCTGTTATTCAGCAGAGTGAAATTTATTGAATTTGAAATTACAACTTGACCGCAGGCTTTAGCGACCCAAGTATTACACTCCCCCAGTGACTGAACAACTCCTGATCCCAGTGTGAGATGAGCGAGAAAGCAACAGGTCACCCGCTTGCACAGTATTTTTTTATTTGCTTTAGAAAATGCCAGGAATCCCTTTCCTCTTTGTTTTGCCTAATGAATCATCTATTACCTTTTCAGCTTGCGCAATTTACCAAGGTTGGGAGGTCTTCACTGGGGTAGTGACACTTGCCCCTGGAGGGGAGAAAGAGTGCGAATGAAAGATGAGATGTGCTTCTGCTGTGTTTCCTTATGTGGTACTTTAGTTTTAAGCCTTTTTAAACTGTAGCAGATTTCATCCAGCAAAACAACTTCATGGCTCTGTTTCAACTGGCATGTTAGCCATATTGGTCAGTGTGCCCAACATATGGAAACTATGGTACAGCTTCAGTGCAAATAGAACAAACAGTTCAGACTGAAACATGATTACATGGGGAGTTTTCTTATATTAAAGGAACAATTCTCTCACAATTGACCCTATTTACTGCCTTCATGTCTCTGAATGGCTGTTTCTAGTCTCATTGTACAGTATAAAGTTACAATTTCTAAGCATTGTGAGAATTGATGTTGCATTTGTGAGAAATTGAAAATTGCCTAATATTAAGTCACATTGTGAGATATTATGTTACAAGTTCTCACAATTGCGAGATATAAAGTCACATTTTCAAGAAAGCAGCAATTGCAAGATGTAAAGTCACATTATAAGTTTTACTGTAAAGTTACATTTTCTCAGTTTTTTTTGGATAATGGCATTTGTACGATATAAAGTCATATTGTGAGATATAATGTTCTCTCACAATTACAATAATTAAAGTCGTATTTGTAAATAAGTGTAATATACTCTGAGATAAAAAGTCGCTATTGACACTTCTCCAGGAATTTGATTGACAGGCGATCTGACCAATCATAATGCTGAATCTGCCATTTTGTCCAACAAACAAACCATACTATAAATATTAATCTAATAACAAACAAAAAATATGGTATGGCTTCCAAAGACTTAAAGACTGGGAATATAATACACACGTCTTATGGATGACTATTATTATATTTTTATGAAGCTTTTTTTCTCATTATTTTGTCCTTTCAATGGCAGGTCAATGTCACTGTATTGTTAATTTTTCAAAAATGTCTCATTTTATATTCCACAGAAAGGAACAACTTACAGCTTTGGAACAACATGAGGGTGTGTAAATGAAGACTGAATTTTCATTTTTGGGGTGAACGGTTCCTTTAATCAAAGTGAAGGCAGAGATAGAGCACATGGTGATTGCGCTGTAAGCTTGGCTGAAGGTACCGTTAAATGTATCTGGTGCATGCGCATTTGTTTGAGTGTGTATGATGGAGAGGGAGGAGGATAAGATCTGAATGATAAAGGGTAGAGTAAGAGAGAGAACGAGAGAAGGATCTTGTAATGAAGAGCAGATGTGCTGGATTCTCGTATTGTTCCCAAAAGAAAGCAGCTGGCCACGTTTGGCTCATTCTTCTAAATAAACATTCTGGGATGGCTGTGAGCAAACAAGGACCTGTTACTGATTAAGAGCTCCTCTCTCCCGCAACTGTCTTTGAAGTGTTGCTGTAATGCTTCAAAAAATGACGCACAGAGAACGTGAAAACTAACTTTAAGAGGTTTGTCTCACCTCAACGCCGGGTGCCTGCGTTTTGTGGATTAGTACTAAGAGATGAAGGCCAAATGTCGTCAGAACATTCCAGATGTTTGATGAAACTATACCAGAACATATGTGACCCTCTCTGTGAAAACACAGCTAAAGTCGATTTTTTTGTGATTTAATGTTTTCTACATAAACTCATCCTTCATAAGGTAAAGAACATTCTGTGAAAATGTAACCTTCATATCTTTAATATTGACTGAGTAAGGCCATGTCAAAGATTTAAATTATAGTGAAAATAATGGTTGAAATCCAACTTTGATGCTTGTTATCTCATAATTAGATTTTGAGACTTTAGCCTGGATTTCACAAAGATGTGTATGTACTGGCTTGAATTCAAGAGCACCATAGATAGCTCTCAGAGCAATAACACATCCAGCTGAAGATCCCATTGTTATGCTGTCCTTAGATCAGATTGTTGGGTTATACTCACACATGGTATCCTCAGATAAACTCTTGCTGCACACAATGTGTTCATTTGATTGGCAGCTGGCGGTGGGAAAAAACAGATGACATAGGCCTATGTTCAATCCAATAGTCATTATTATACTCAGCTTGTCATACTTAAGGTAGCTACACAAGGATGACGACTAGGTGACATTCATAGATCAGTACAGACCTCAATCCTTCTTAACTTCATTGGCTTTAGCCAGTAAGTTCATTATGCTACATTTTAGGCTCTAATAGGCTAACTTTAAAATATTTTGATGGTTATTCAGAAGTCATATTGCTGTCAACTCGGTGTTTACATTGTACCAACTAGCTTTAGCTTCACTGATATATTTCCTGTCCTTTCTTCAGATAAAGGTCTTAGAAATGTGATGTACATTCTGTTAATGAACATAGTGACCATCAGTGCTCCCTGGTTTTTGCAGTGCATTGTGGGGTTTTTTTAGGGAGCGAACATTCCAGTGCGCTGGATGGATTTCAAGGTAGCACACAGCCCATTTGATACCATCCAGTTTCCAGGGCTTACTTCAGATAAACAAAGCCATGTGATGGTAGAGATTTGAGGAGCATTAAATTATTTTTGAAGTAATGTAGCTAAACATTCAGAATCCTCTGGGCTAAACAAACATTGAACATAAAATTACATTTAGCCAATTTATTCCAATAATTCTTGTTGGTACACTTTCAATGTTTACAGTATATTTTTTTGGAATGTTAACTTCCTTTTATTTGTTTCTTTGTTGGATTGCATTTCATGGAAAGCCAGAGATCTAACTGAATTTGAGACTTAAGGCTGGATTTATTTTGCATGGATGTTTAACCTGATTTGTAGTCTGGATGAGTTGGCAAAAGTCAGCCAGTCTGCAGATTTAGGGCAGTCAGGGTTAATAAATTGAACAGAAAAATCACGCAGTGTATGACTAGCTATGTCTTCGGAGGCTGCGCCCTCTAAAGGTTGCATTTGTCGGCCACATACATTGTTATTGAAGCTGCAGCATTTCAGAAAATTAACCACAGTAAGAAAGGAATTACAGTAATTTACACCTCACAAGTAATAACTTGTAATTAATGTAATAATTTCTGAAACGAGACGTATGCTTACAGCAAATGAGACCATGCAGGCTTTCAAACGAGACACAACCGATGATTCTATCCAGTTGCCGGTTATCAAATGTTTGACATTTTGAGTCAATTTTACAACACATATTGTTTTAATTTCAAATGTGTCTCTTAGAAATTAGTTCCACTTTTTTTGCACAAGTTTGTTGTGTTCTTGAAAGTCTGGTAGTGTGCGATCCTCAGTCATTTAAGGATGTCCTTTTTTTCTATATACCATTTAAAGTTGGCAAGTGTATGATCCCTAGTCTTTTAAAATCTGTTCAGATTTGCCTTTTCTTGTTGGCACACTTTCATATTTACAGTAATGTTTCTGAATAGCATATTGCTTCCATTTGTTTGTTTCTTTGTTGCATAGCCCTTAATGGAAGCCAGAGATCTAACTTCTACATGAGAAATCACTAAATTGCTTTGAAACTTTTGCACTTTTTCTTTCTGTTCTGTTCTGTTTGATTTTGTTTTCAGAAAAGGCTTCATCATATGCCCTCAACACTTACAAAACTGTTGCTATCTGCAGTTACTGACATTAATATTGGTGAAAAGTAAATATAAATTTGTCTTTGTAGTCAACACTACCAACCTGTCTACAAGAACATTGACTCCACTATCAATGGCTGCAATTTGTGAATTCCTCATTAAAGATGCATCATTCTAGCATATATGTCAGTGACTTTGGACATATACTGTCACCTAGTGGTGTGGATGTAACGTAAAAAATAGGTTTATATATATAGGGTACCAAAGCTAGTGTAAGAATGTGGTTATGCAATTTATATCATACACAAAATGTTTAGATAACATAATGGTTACATAGATAAAGTGATGAGCATCCAGCTGGTCATGAGATTTCAACATAGCAACCCACTTCATGTGAAAGAAATCCTTTATTAGCCTACTGATAGTCGCATGTTTCTTTATCTCAACTATTATAATGAGGAGAAAATTACCTTTAAGTGGTTTACAATTTTATGTGAATGCAGAGTGAAAGCCGCAATCTTCAAATCACCAAAGCAATAAGTAATAATTGCTTGTCTTCTATTCTTGCTCATGTAGTATCTGATATCTCAGTTCAGCAGAGGTTTTGACCAGTGGAAACCACATTATTGTATTTTATTGAGCAGTGTGTTCACTGCCCACCCCATATCTGTCCTCCAAGTTGTGGTTTATTGCTCTAGCAGTTCTACACGCAGAGAGAGGTGTCCAAATGATATAGGAACATGTATTAGAAGTGTGGAATATAGATAATATAACACAGAGATTTATCCCAGTTGTCATCCCCCTCCTCTCTCACCTTTTTTTATTCACTCACAGTTCATCTGTAGGTGGATTTGGTTTCCTGAGGGGGGTCTCGTGGTTCACCCCCAGCTGCGAATGCTTCCTCCAAATGCTGAGCTGTGCACTTTTCCCTCCATCGCAAAGAGATGTCCTATTGTTCCAAAACGTTCATGATTTGCCCAGAAAACAGAGGAATTCATTATACAAGCCTATAAAAAGTGTGAGCCTCTTTTGAACCAGCGGGAAACTCTTGATTCTCATGTTGGTTCGTAATGATCACATGTTGGAATGCTTCACGAGGGGCTTTTGTTTTGTAGTTTTGGTTTTCTGGCTTTGAAAAAACAACAATGAAACACTTCCATAAAACAGTGTTTGTCTTTGAATGAGAGCAGTGATACATTGGTGGTCACTGCCTCTGTTTTTCATTTGATGTCTTAATGTGGTTTGATGGTTTCACCACCCAGTGATCCTCTTTGTGACCGCTACTGACTCTTCTTGGTGAGAATGGCCTCCGGCTCAGTTTTACTACAGATGAATGTATGAATCAGCTCGTGGTGGTTCATTGCAAGGATAATAGACATTCCTGACACCGAATTGTATTGGTTTACCAGAGTAGTATTTAAAAGGGTCATGTCACGAAAATATACATTGTTCTTGATGTTTTAAATGCTTCACACAAATAATAATTCATGCTTTTAAAAGCCCTTAAAACTAGAAGTTAATAATTTTGAGAGAAAATTCTGATGAGAGAATTTAAAAAATATCACACATGGACTGTGTATGGAGCTCTGATTACAGAAGTACAGAATTTTTTTTCTTACAGTAATAATATGTGTAAAACTGTAATAATAAGTACTCAGAGCTAGAGTGGGGAAGTAGATCAAAGGTTTACTGAGTTGACCCACAGTAGGTTCTTCTGTGGTTATGTTAATATATCCAGCAGGTAACATGCAGGCAATCCAAAAGTCTTTTTTCTTTAAATGACATGTCTAAAAATCGCAGTCTCACTTCATCTGCACCTTCTCCCTCTGAATAGTTTTCACTCGAAGATGCCAAGATCAACAAACACTATGCAGAGCTCTTTAAGACAGGATTTTCCACATTCAGCATGCTTTCGCTCACTCCTTTCCCTTTCATTTCCTCTTCACACCCTTTGAAGATTGATATTTCATACCCCGATACATCATAAAGCCTCCCGCTAATAGCTGATCAGCTGCTAGGTGAGGAATTTCCTGTGGTCAGGTCAAGAGGTGAGAGGAAGGGTGAGCGAGTGAAAGTGAAAGAGGATGAGGGAATGAATGAAATTATGCATACGCTCGCTGGGTCACGTGGATACTGCTGGCACTATTTATAGTTGAGGCAACAGGTAAAAGAGACATGTAGTAAGCCCCTCTCACTGTTTCATCAACTGTTTTTGCCAACCGTGTGTTTGTATATATCATAGCATTCTGATGTTAATCTGTCCCCAATCTTTATTCTCACTCTTATTATATCTGAACACGTGTGGCTATTCTGTTGGCAAAATTATTCACTATTATTACTTATGCCAATTCCACTAAATGTATAGGGGAGACTGGGGCTATATGTTACTAACTGATTTTTAAGGAAAAGTCATTGGATGCATTGGATAAACTACCACTCAGTTTGGAGTCGGTAAGGCCAAGGCCAAGGTTACATTAAAACAGTAAAACAGAATTTAGAATTTTTTTTTTTTTTTTTTCTATTTTTTAAATTTCCTATTTGTTTTCTATTTTAATATCTTGATTTTCTTTTCAAGAAACGTTTCTTATTGTTATCAATGTTAAAAATCATTTTGCTGCTTAATATTATTTGTGGATACCATGATACATTTTATTTCACGAATCTTTGATGCATAGAATTTAAAAAATAATAGAAGTTATTTTACTATTTTCTTCAATTATGTTTATATCTGTTTGTTTTTCTCTAGCAATCTTGAATTATAATTTCTGTGATTTCTGTGCATTCAAATGTATATTAGAATAGCCATTTTTTAAGATTTAAAAGAAGAAATTATTTTTAAAAGATGATGGGTACAACATTTAAAAATAATAAAACTGGCAAGTTAAACTGCTTTTCATTATTTCATTATATGTCATTATTTTTTAAAACACAAGATTGGGTTTTTAATATATATATATATATATATATATATATATATAAATAATTCATTAATGGAAATATATGTGTGCCAAAGTTATGTTTTGATACGGTATATGTTATCTTAAACATTTTGGTTGTTTCATTAATTGTTTTGTGCTTCATAATGTTTTTTTATAAAAAAAATTAAATCAAAATTCCCAGTCAAATATCCATACAGAAAAAAACTGAAATAATTAACTGCCATTCATTTGACAACTAGCCCCACTCTCCAATAAAATACATTCAAGTTGGATTGACACAATCAAACCCATTATATTGTAAAAAAAATAAAAATAAACCTGCCCAGCTTAGAAGACAAGGTGTGCATGTCAGCAACTGCTCTGCACTCTGTTTTCTGTAGATATGAGTTTGCCATCTTCCTCTGTTTTCAGGGTTGACCATCTGGGTTTCTTATCGCTCTGGTGCACGGCAGTGGTGGTGTTTTTTTAACTGCAAGGTACGCTGAACGGTTCTGCATCAATCAGCATCATTTGCACACAGCTGCAATGTATGATTCATTTTTTTTTTTCACAAACACATATCCATTGTAGAACATTTCTGACTCTAAATCTCAATTGGATGAATCACATTCAAAGCCATACTTGTGCTTCATGCACATATATATAGTAACATTCACATGATGCAAGTGTGCGTGACTCTGTGTATGTCAACATTTCCAATTCAATGAAAAGTTTTAATATAAGATGGAACGGCACGTATTGTAAGGTCATTGGGAATGACCCGCCTAGCTTTATTTTCCTCCCCAAGTTCCATGATTCATTTTATTGCAGCTGACATCTCCATCCCCAAGCAGCAGACCTTCTCAAACTTCGCACAGCTGCACACAACTTAAAGATCATCCCTCGACACCAGCGGTACTGTAGCCAAGTATGCGAGCACATTCTCAAACGCTAACCTGTCCCAAGACAGTCTTCACCTTGTAGCCAGTAGCATTTGTGCACGTGTGTCAGCATGAATTTGTGCGAATATATTTTGTGTAAAAATACTTTCTCAGACCTGCCCTGAGGTGCAGTTACCATTCATTACCTCACTAATGGATGTTTACTGTAAAACTCAAACACATTGTTAGTTGTGAAAAAACTGTAATGTACTTAAAAGGAATAGTTGACCCAAAATGAATATTCTGCATGGCATGGATGTGTGTTTGTATGGTTTGATTGGAAGGTTGTGCAGAAATGTGAGAGTGTTTGTGTTTGTGAGTATGTGTTCCTTGCCAAATTAGAGTTGGGATTTGGGATGTTTTTTATGAGAAGTGTTGAAATGTCTATTGAGCCAGAGATGTGAAAGAGAATAAGGACAATGGTGATGTGATTGTATTAGCATGTGTTGATAGTTTCTCCATGTTCAAGCCAAACTGAGTGTTTAATTACTGTTACCATTACATCCTTAACTCTTCTAAATAAACATATTGGCCTCTCAAAACCCCCATTTTACTGATTTTGCCAAATAATAAGTGTACAAAATATTTACATTGTACATATGAAGCAGCCAAAAATTTTCCCATTGTCCCACAGAACCACTTCATCCACAAAAAGTATGGCAAACCATTCAAAAATAAACATTTACACATACTTATAAAATCATCTGAAGTATAATGTATTGAGAAAAATAAATCTCCTAGTATTACAAATGAGAAACTTCATTTTTAGCATAGCTAGAACATTTGTATAATATATAGAATAATTTCTTAATTATAAAAGCACTAGCGTTTAACAGTTAGTGGAAGGAAGGAATAAATTAATAAATACATATTTTTATCCAGCAAGCACACATTGACACATAAATTAATATTATAATATAAAGATATTCTAATGTTACAAATTATTTGTTTCAAATAAATGTGGTCTTTTTAACTTTCTATAATTCAAAGAATCATAGACCATCACAGGACACTGCGACACACTTTAACTATGCTTTACTTCAACTTTAACATTTTACATTAAGATTCTATAAAAATCCAACTTATGATCTGGAAAAATAAACAGGTAGGCCTATTAATCTTAGTCTGTGGGAAGGTCACCCCTGCTTTGTCAAACCCACAATTGAAATGTGAATCTCTAGTGTGTTGCCCTCAAGACCGCAGATATGGAAACATGTTCTATGTTGAATTTTTTTATGGTTAAATAATTTCTAGATACTTTAGACAGACATGTCCATTTCCCTCATAAAGTCCCCCCCCCCCTCCTCTCTTTGCAGTCATAAGTGAGTGCCATGAGGATTGGTGTTTTGGTTATTCTGGTTCAATGAATTCCAGAAAATAAAACACCGGCCATTGACTTTAGAGAGGTTTAGTTTGTGTGTGTGTGTGTGTGTGTGTGTGTGTGTGTGTGTGTGTGTGTGTGTGTGTGTGTGTGTGTGTGTGTGTGTGTGTGTGTGTGTGTGTGTGTGTGTGTGTGTGTGTGTGTGTGTGTGTGTGTGTGTGTGTGTGTGTGTGTGTGTGTGTGTGTGTGTGTGTGTGTGTGTGTGTGTGTGTGTGTGTGTGTGTAAGGAGCACAGTGCTTCTGTTTGTATCTTTTTGTGAATTACTTCTGTTTAACCATTCATCTGTTCAAACTGACGCCGCACACTAGAGAGTCATCATATCCAGTTTGAAGTGTCTGAAAGCACCATTTCAGCTAAAGCATTTCTTCATTCACGTATTTCAGATGAATAAAGGGAAAAATGTAACAAATGCCTGAGTTGTTCTAGATGCGATTAGCAGAAGGAGCCTTTAAAGACCCCATGAAATCAAACTCTTTGAAGCTATTTGCATATGCTAGTGTGAAAAGTGAACACCTAAACATATTGATGATTCAATCTGCACTACACAAATTTTTGTACAATGAAATACTCACACCCATAATACCTAGAGACCAGAAGCTCTAATTATAGCTCATGTGACATAAAAAATAAAGGGACAATACCTTTAATCAATCCATTTTTC
Organism: Ptychobarbus kaznakovi; assembly: GCA_027422405.1. NCBI lineage: Eukaryota > Metazoa > Chordata > Actinopteri > Cypriniformes > Cyprinidae > Ptychobarbus > Ptychobarbus kaznakovi. The sequence continues at coordinate 34,179,174 of CM049794.1, forward strand.
AGTAGGAAGTACGTCAAAAGAACTGCATTTGTGAAGAAACTTCATGGAGGTATTTAAAAAGGATGGACATGCTTTGGGTAGCTGTGTGAGGTGGCATTCTGGGAAATTCAAGCAAGACTGAAGCCAAGTGCTGGAGTGAAAAAACAGCTAAGGGAGAGAGAGAAAAAACAGGGATGCTGCACTGTATTATCTTTTCAGTTCTACTCCATAAGCTTGATCATTGTCTATGCTTGTACTCCAAATCATAATTTATATAACGCTTAAAGAGTATCTAGGCATTTATCTGTTTAAATTATTCTTCAATCAGCAGATACAGAAACGGCAGTCTTAAAGATGTGTGGTGGAGAAATCATACAGGAAAGTGTCTCTGTGGAAATTCTCCTGTAGTTGAGGCCAGTTTTCCCCTGTATGCCTCAGTTCTGGCCTGGAGAAGTCTTCAGGAGCGGTACACAAGGGAGCACCCTGCCGTAGCCTTATACATATATCTTCTTACAAAAACATCGGTCCGCCACAGGTCTACAGCAGCCCACTGTCTCCAAAGGCACCTTCATATACAACTCAATGTGTGTTGACTTCAGTCTGTATTTTATCTAGCTAGTTTCTAGCTCATTTTTGAGCTTATTGGGTGTTTAAACTATGCAACTTTATAAAAGAGTTACTTTCGCTCCTCAAATCTGACTGGTTGAGCATCGTTCCAAGAGTGCTGATATAGTCTGAGGCCCCATTTACACTAGTGCGTTTTCGTTTTAAAATGCATAACTTTTGTTACGGATACGCCTATCGTTTACACTACTCCGGCGTTATCGAGGTTGAAAACTGAGACTTTTGTAAATGCTGCAGACCCCGTATTAGTTTGACATTCTCTCTGCGTATACGTGATGACCGTGTAAACAATAACATACCCATAGATATGTATGGGTAGATTCCCCATTCGACCGCTCCAAGTACGCAGACGATTCCACAATCTAAATAATTGGGATCTAACTATACAAATCTATGGTTGTACCTGCATGAATGGTCACGTGACATGCATTTTCGGTTGTGTACTGCAGTGCATGCTAAATTGAAGTCTAGTTGGTAAAAATTGTGGTGGTGGTGGTGGAGTTAAAGTGCATGGTGAATGGTATGGACAGAGATGTGTGCTGTGTGAGTGTCAGTTCTGAGTGTCCAGCAGCCTGATAGTCTGAGGGGAGAAAGCTGTCCCTCAGTCAGCTTGTGCGTGATCGAATGCTGCGGAGACGTCTGCCTGAGGGCAGCAGAGAGAACAGTCCATGGCTTGGGTGGCTGGTGTCACTGATGATCCTCCGGAATTTCCTCATGCATCGCCTGGTGTAGATGTCCTGGAGAGAGGGAAGCTCACCTCCTACAGTGTGTCGGGCAGTTTGCACAACCCTTTGCAGAGCTTTGCGATTGCTGCTGGTGCTGTTTCCATACCAGGCAGTGATGCAGCCGGGATGGCAAAAAAACGTTTTTTTTTTTTTTATTATGAGTTAATGAATCAGTTTTGTTCAAACTGTTTTGTTTTGAACTGATTTGTTAAAAACTGTGATTCATTCTGGAACAATACAAGTGATTTGATCGTCTTTGTAATGAGTCACTGAGTCATTCCTTCAGTCGGTTTGTCCGAAAAATGCTGACTCATTCAGAAACAAAACACCACTGCTGCTTTGCTTGGAACCATATGCTTCCATGTTACTCCAGTAATCTTCTCAAAAACAGCTCAAGATGTCACTGACTCATTTGCGAGTTCTAATCTTGATGTTTCAGAAGTAATAGCATAGCTCGGACATCTTTTGAACTAGCAATGGCATACTTTTTGGTTTAGCTTATTTCAATTGTCTGTTGAAATGTTGTAAATAGCTTGTGTGATATTGCTTTATGTTTTGCATTTTGAATTTGGCATGTGTAGAGATCCATCTTTTTGGTGGTGCAAACACACTAATTAGCGGAGTGCTTCTGCTAAATGTAGCAGGGTTAATGACTGTCCTGCATTTCGAAACACTCCAAGAGCAAACACATGACTAGCTGTGGTGACTAACTGGGCACAAAAACTCCAGAGTCTCAGCCAAAACACGCTGAGCTCTTTAAGAGCTAATCAACCCTGGCTCCATCTGCTATTCTGGTGAGGGCCAAAGTGTATGCCCTGTATGTGTACTGTTAGTGCATGTGTGTGTTCTCTCTCTCTCCCTGGATAACAGGCCAGCCCTGCTTGTTTCATAAATCATGGTATTATTCATGTTAATGCTGACCAGCATTGATTGAGGCACAGGTGTCTGGGGTAGTTTGACTGGAGCAGTTGACATAATGCAGCTGGCTCTATTAGATATGGGTGTGTTTCTTCACCCGGGTCAGTTTATAGACTACATGGTCTGTATAAGAAACTGTGTATATTTTAAAATGTTGGGTTATGATAACATGTAGACATTTGTTTTAAATGATTAGTTAAACCAATAATAACAAATTCTGTCATTTTTTACCCAAACTCATGTCATTTTAAACCTGTTTTTTTGCATTCTTGTTAAAATTTTGAATAGAAGCCTATTTTTCCATTCGGTTACAAGGAAATAAATCTAAAAACACCATTAAAGAACCATTAAACATCAAAAAGTAGTCCATGCAGTGCTTTAAAAGTTGGATTTCCATTTTTATGAAGCCATACAATACTTTCAGAAATTATGATACAAATAAGTTGCTATTTTGATATTTTTAAGCTCCAGTGAGCTATAAAACATTGAAACTGGATCACTGGGTCAAAGAGAATCATAAATCAGTTTGATTTGTGAAGGAATCATTTTTATTAAAAAGAAAGAGACCGAATGGATGTCAAGGTGTTTTTGTTAATAATTACTTAGATTGACAAAGTTATATTATGTCACACAAAGCTATATAATGCTTTCATTTGTTTTGATACATGCTGCAGGTTGCTATTTTTATTTTTAAGGATGTGGAAAATAAAAAATTTAAGTTCCGGCAAAAGCTTTTTTGTCTGAAAAGCACAGTTGTTGAATTTGTTATTATATCAGAGTAATACTCTTTCAATCATTGATGCCAGAATCTCTAACTCTCCATATGTCCATCTCTGTTTTCCATTCTTTCCAAAAAAAAAACTTTAAATGTTTAGGATTGATGGCCTGATAAAGGTGCTGACAGCTGATATTTAACTTGGCAAATACATGTTTATTTTTACCTCTACTGTAGATAAGGATTGAATTCCTATTTCATGTGTGTGTTTCTTTTGGGTATTATTTTTTTCTGTCCTTGTGGAGATGAAGCTTCCCAAGCTGAATAGTCAAACCTGACATCACTATAAGGACAAAAAGTTCACAAGGGGACTAAATATTTAATTCATGTTTAAAACTATTATTCTAACAAAGAAAATGAAGTGTGTTATGGTTTAAATAGTTAACCGATAGATATACTGTACAAAAGTGTCCAAATGCATTTAGGCGTCACTATATTTGAACAGTATACTTTATGAATGGGAACTGGAAGCTGATAACACAAAGCAGGCAAGTATGTATGTGTGTGAAAAATAAATGTTAGCAGTTTGAATAGTCCCCTGTTGCTAGTGTTAATTCTCATTGAGTGAAGGCCAGAGTGAGGGGAGGTGTAGGTCAGTGACTCTCACAGGACCAAACCATCTGATAGGTCACTGGATGATGTAATGCCCTCCACATTAAAACACAAAGAGAATTAAAAGAGATTTATTCCTATTAAGTCATAAAGAGGGTCATGTTCCCTGTTCCCTCAGTATAACAGAATAAACAAATAAAAACCTAATAAAAAAAGAAATTGGATTTAGCAGCACAGTGAGTCAGGTTCAGAAATTGATGTTAATCTTTTGGGAGACCAACAGCTGTGCAGTATGTTTGGGAACATAATGAGTTACATAAGATAACCTGGCTCAATGGTCTATTTACCTCTCTTCTCTCTCTACCCATTGTGTCTTTACTATGAATCCATAGTTGATCTCTAATGCTCTTCAAAAGCAAAACAATTAAAGGGGTCATATGATGTGATTTCAAGTTTTGCTTTCTCTTTGGAGTGTTACAAGCTGTTTGTGCATAGATAAGATCCCTAAAGTTGCAAAGACTAAAGTCAAAAGCAAAGAGATATTCTTTATAAAAGTTAAGACTCTGCCACGCCCCCCTAAAACGGCTCAATCAAAGATGCCCCCACATGTCTACTTCACAGTGTGGGGAATCAAAGTACAGTATTGTGGGCGCCATGTCCTGGAATGCTTTGTTTCGTTAAAAAAAGTAAAGTTTTTTGGGTTTCCAAATGACTACACAACTAGAAATCGGTGGTTAAGTTGTACACCCGATTGTTGGACATGTACAAATTGTGAATAAAAACAGAATAAATAAGTTTCAAATTTCAATATTTTATTCAATACAACATAGTGACATATCAAATGTTTAAACTGAGAAAATGTATCAACATCTCAAAAAAGTTGGGACAAGGCCATGTTTACCACCTGTGTGGCATCCCCTCTTCTTTTTATAACAGTCTGCAAACGTCTGGGGACTGAGGAGACAAGTTGCTCAAGTTTAGGAATAGGAATGTTGTCCCATTCTTGTCAATAAGGCTTCTAGTTGCTCAACTGTCTTAGGTCTTCTTTGTCGCATCTTCCTCTTTATGATGCGCCAAATGTTTTCTATGGGTGAAAGATCTGGACTGCAGGCTGGCCATTTCAGTACCCGGATCCTTCTTCTACGCAGCCATGATGTTGTAATTGATGCAGTATGTGGTCTGGCATTGTCATGTTGGAAAATGCAAGGTCTTCCCTGAAAGAGACGACGTCTGGATGGGAGCATATGTTGTTCTAGAACTGGATATACCTTTCAGCATTGATGTGCCTTTCCAGATGTGTAAGCATGCCACAGCACTCATGCAACCCCTTATAGCATGAGATGCAGTGCTAATGAGCAATGTTCCCAATTTTATTCCTGAAAATTTTCCACTTTGCTCCATTTTAAATGAGCCTCAGAGAAAACGCCTGCGCTTCTGGATCATGTTTAGATATGGCTTCTTTTTTGACCTATAGAATTTTAGCCGGCAACGGCGAATGGCACGGTGGATTGTGTTCACCGACAATTTTTCTGGAAGTATTCCTGAGCCCATTTGTGATTTCCATTACAGTATTCCTGTATGTGATGCAGTGCCGTTAAGGGCCCGAAGATCACGCATCCAGTTTTTTCCGGCCTTGACCCTTACCAAAGAGATTGTTCCAGATTCTCTAATCTTTGGATGATATTATGCACTTAGATGATGATAACTTCAAACTCTTTGCAATTTTTCTCTGAGAAACTCCTTTCTGATATTGCTCCATTTTTTCGCCGCAGCATTGGGGGAATTGGTGATCCTCTTCCCATCTTGACTTCTGAGAGACACTGCCACTCTGAGAGGCCTCTTTTTATACCCAATCATGTGCCAATTGACCTAATAAGTTGCAAATTGGTCCTCCAGCTGTTCCTTATATGTACATTTAACTTTTCCGGCCTCTTATTGCTACCTGTCCCAACTTTTTTGGAATTGTAGCTCTCATGAAATCCAAAATAGCCAATGCATGTTTCATGTCACTTTCAACATTTGATATGTTTATATTCTATTGTGAATAAAATATAAGTTTATGAGATTTGTAAATTATTGCATTCCTTTTTTATTCAAATTTGTACATGTCCCAACTTTTTTGGAATCGTTTGTATTTAAACACTGTTTCAGAACAGTCCCCAAATATTCGAGTGTGTGCACCTACGGAGGACTATTTCCAGATCAAGAGAGTTCTAAATGTGAACACTAATGGAGCAATTCCAACGTCAAGGACAGTCTGTGCTTCAGACTCAAGCCTGTAAGTATGTTTCATATTTAAAGAATTTGCACACACATTTATAGAGTTGTAGAGTAGACTTGTTTGGCACTACGTCACAAATGCAGACATGTTTATGTTTACTCGTCGCGGTGCATCAGTCATTGAGTCCATAGTCATTATGCATAATGTTTTTTTATACTGTACAAATTGTATGTGCTTGATTGCCAATCACAACGGATACTGGCCAATTAGGGCACGCCTCGCTTCTCAACAATGAGCTTTGTAAAAATTGGCTTTCAGAAGGCACCTAAATTTAATTGTTTTTTGAACCCGCGTAAACACATTGCATTACACTAAATACACAAAATAATATTATTTTTAGCAACATCATATGACCCCTTTAAAAAATGTAAACTAGCTTTGTCATAACATTTTGATTGAGAAATGAATGCATTTATTGTAACCAAGCGCACTGGAAAATGTGCATGTGGTGACATACAGTGAAATATGAGAGGTGCTAAAGCAATGTTCAATTTTATCCAAAATAGCTGATCATGAATCTGCCAGCTGTATGATTTATATGCATTTAGCGTTTTATCCAAAGAAAAGTATACATTTATTGGGGTGGTGACATACAGTGAAATATGAGAGGGATATATTGCATTGTATGTCATACATATTGCGGCAGTTTGGGAATAAAATGTCGAGTGAGTGGATTAAAAGGTTAGGCTAATGCTGTATCAGGTTTAAAGATAGCATACAACATACCGTGTAATACCTATGTCATACCTGTGTCATTATACAAACATATGTCCTCATTTGTCACAAAAATGCACGCACGCACACACGCACACACACACACACACACACACACACACACACACACACACACAGATTTTCTGAAGAAACCATGCTTTTTTTAGCTTGCTTGTATACTTGTTTACTATCAATGAGCAGCAAATTAGGAGTTTGTTGAGGGAAAAATCTAAGTTAATAGTGAGTGTGTTCCCTAATCTAAAGTTTTTTGATCTGTTCTATACTGTACTACACTCTGCTTTGTCATAATCTATTCTACTTTACTACACAATCATACTTATTGGTTATCCTCACATTGCTCTGTAACTAGTGGAAACTCAATAATAATTATCTGTGAAAAATGAAAGAAAGAAATTCTCAAATCTGAATCCTGCAAACCATGCAAAATGACCATAAAAGTGGTATTTTGATTATTACATTTGGACTTAGGAACAATATAAAAAACATGGATGTGCATAATGTTTCTATATGTCCCTATAAGCATTTTTTTTTGGGCTTGACACATGATGATTGCTGTGGTTAAACAAAGTCAAAATAAAGTTTTGCAATACCAATACAAAATTAAAATCAATAATTTTCCTAGGCTTTGAACTACTTGACTGGCCCCTCATTTATTATTTACTTTTCCCAATTACTGCTTCATATTGAGGACGTGACAAAATTGCACAATTAAGACCAATAAGATGAAAAGAGAAAGTGGACATTTCTTTCTAATACCATAAGACACGTATAAAAACACATGTATACACTTTAATGAGCGCATTTGGAAATGTGAAGCTCTTGAGTTTCACAAGAGCCGTTCATGGAAGTTAAAACAACTCCCAGGGCATAAAAGGTGGTCCGGCAGCACCCCAGAGAGCAACAGGCCCACGTGAATCCCAAACAGGTCATCCTTCAAACACAACCCGTCCCAATAAACGATGTCTAATACACTTGGTCTAAAACTAATAAACTACAGGGTGGAGTCAGCTGATGTTTAATAAGGGAAGAATTTCTAATGGCAATAAACTGTGTGTGTGTGTGTGTGTGTGTGGGGGGGTGGGGGTGTGTGTGTTTGCTCTCTTGAAAGCTAGGGTGCTAATTAGTGAGGAATTTCCAAACATAACCTTGGAGCAGGCATGGCATAGTAAGGTCTAGATTTACATTTGTGTCTAAGTCTTTCGGTTGACCATTAGACCAAGATCCATTTTCTGATTCATTGCGTTTAGGAGGATGTGTGCTTGTGATTCTGTCCACTGATCTCAATTTTTTTTATTTAGATTGATAGGTCCACTAAATATTTCATATACACTGCCGTTAAAAAAATCATGAAGTTTGATTGAGTGATGTTTACAACAGGAATCTCTGTCAGGACAGCAATCTGTCAGAAGGTGACTATAGACATATTTACATAAGCATGTTTTTAAGAAATGCCATATTTAGAACCTGCAGATATAGCTGTGCTGAAATTGTTCAAGAGATATTTTACTTAAACTAGCCAAGAGGGACAATATTTCCTTCATGATATTTTAGAAGTGTCAGATGGGTATATGATCTAGAGACTATAATGCAGTTGTCCTGAGGCTTTGAGACAGCCTCCTAAAAACAGCATATTCAGCACCTTTACATAAGCATTCCATCATTCCAAGTCCTCTGGCAAATCATGGGGTCATGTCATTCAAATACCCTGGAGCTCTGAAAACAGGGTCTCATGTAGAATGCCCTTTTACAACACTAAGCAGAGATTAAACGTGCCATGTGTGTTTACAGGTTTTGAGGGTTTATGAATCATTCATCTAACAGACTTTTCACACTGCGTTCAACCTTGGGTTACCATCTTTTTAAAGGGATCATATGATGTTTTTTTAAAGATCATTATGTTGTGTATTTGGTGTAACAGAATATGTTGACATGCTTTAATGTTCAGAAAAAAACACATTATTTTCAAATACTGTACATTATTGTAGGTCCTCTATGCTCCGCCTCTCTAAGTTCGTTTTCTATGACAAGCGCAGCCTGTCTGTTTGCCAACTGACCCAGTATTGTGAATTGCGAAATGTAACGCCCCTACCATAATTGCGAGCTTCAGTTTCAAAATAAATGTAAATACAGTTAATAATGTCTTTAGTTTTACCATCAGTTCAAGCCATAAGACACAGTGATAAGCTCGTATGTGTTTGCGAAGCCGCGGTTAAGTAGCTAATATGCTGCGATGTGACCCTGTCTCTCTCTATGGATTGAACAGTCAATGAAATACTTAAACTAATAATAAAACATACATACCGTCGCTGATTCAGAAGCACTGTTTCCTCCTCTTCTAGGTTCACAAAACGGTCTTCATAAAATGGTTGTTCTGTTGAAGTAATCTTAATGATTCCTTAATGCGTCTACTTTCTTAAGGCCAAATAAAGTGCTTTTGTAGCGTGACAGACAAAAACAGATAATAAAAATAAGAATTAAAAGAACGTAAATATGGAATAACAATATACAAATTCGCGTTCAAAGAAGTGAAGTTGTGTGTAGCTGTAAAGATGTGAGGGGTTTTGCAGAGTAATTTTGGTCTCGTACTGCCCCTTGTCAGTGTCGAGCGCTTGCTTGGCCATTTATTGTGATTAACAGGAAAGTGTGTTCAGCTGAATTGATAAGTAGATGGGTATAAAAAAACATAGTTCCGCGACAGCGGTCGCGTGAAGACCTCCTCGTGAAAAGAGAAGAGTGTAAAGACCATCGACTCTACCGTGGACTCCACCGGGCAGGGACACTGTACCAATATCGCTTTTTATTCACTTCTGTTTTAGTTTTTATAACCAATTCTTACTATGTGTAAGTTGTTGTTTGTTAGCATGTGTTTTTGACAGTGTTCTTTTTTTTAGGATTACTATAACTACTGCTCCTTTATAGTATTTAGTCTTCTACTACATGGAAATGAAATAACATATATATTATATGTGTTTGGCTTAGTGTCATGTTACAATCATTTTTATACTCACCTTTTATTGTTTTAATATTTTGAATTGTTTTAGCTTTATTTTTTGTTTTCATTTAAATGTTTAGTTTTGAAATGTTGTTATGTGCATGTCATTTTACCAGAAGAAACTTAGTTTTATTACTTTTTCTTATTTGTAAGTCTCTTTGGTTAGATGACTGATTAAAATTGGCAATGTATGTACAGGTATATTATGTGCAGAGTGTAGAACTGTATTAGCTGGCGAAGGAAGTACAGCCTCTGCTGGGCCTTTTTCATAATGAGTCTATGTGATTGTTCCACTTAAGGTCCTGGGAGATGGTGGTGCCATCTCTTTCCACTGCAGTCATAGTGCTGTTCATGATGGTAAGTGGGAGGAGAGCAGGGGGGTTTCTCCTGAAGTCTACGATCATCTCCACTGTTTTGAGCATGTTAAGCTCCAGGTTGTTAAGATTGCACCAGACAGCCAGCTCCATAACCTCCTGTCTGTAAGCAGACTCGTCACCGTCCTGGATGAGGCCGATCAGTTTGGTGTCGTCTGCAAACTTCAGGAGCTTGACAGAGGGGTCTTTAGATGTGCAGTCGTTCGTTTACAGGGAGAAGAGCAGTGGGGAGAGAACACAGCCCTGAGGAGATCCTGTGCTGATTGTACGGGTGCTGGATGTATATTTTCCCAGCCTCACTAGCTGCAGCCTGTCTGTCAGGAAGCTGTTGATTCACTGACAGATGGAGGTGGGCACGGAGAGCTGAGTTAGTTTGGGCAGGAGGAGGTTTGGGATGATAGTGTTAAAGGCACACAAGCCCCTGATCTGTCTAGATGTTGCAGAACATAATGCAGTCCCATGTTGACTACATCGTCCACAGACCTGTTTGCTCTGTAGGCAAACTGAAGAGGATGTTAACAAACATGTTAACTGGAATGATGGCGAAACATTAGCCTATTGTTTTTGTGGTTATGTTTCAGAAGATTTAAGGCACACAAATGTGCTGTATAGAGTCAGCTAATAAAATTAAACACTCTTTCTAAGTTTTCCTGCTAACATTTATAACTCTGTTTTGCATATCTCCTGTTCATACGAAGGGCTTCACATCAGGCGTAAATCCTCCAGCATCTTCTATCTAGGTTAGCAGTGACCGTAGCTGTGCCAATATCTCATCGGTCATAATTCTTGTTCTTTCTCGCCAATGTTCAATTTCCTGTTGAAAGCAGCTGGTTTTTGTAACTTGTCAAGAATTCAGCAGAGATTAATGTTTAGAGAATGACTTCACCACAACAAATGGCCAGCAATCCATCATATTATGCAATTGTTCTCTTTCTTTCTTATAAACTTTTGACCCATTGAAATGACAAAACATTGTTTACACTACAAAAAAAAATATTAGCATTGTCAGAGAAAGTCTTCTTCAGATTGACTAACTTGATTATGAAGGAGATTGCTGTGAACTATAGCACAGTGACAGACGTATGTTCAACTCACTTACACAACACAGTTTTTTATCATCATCTATAAATATTCAAGAAGAACCTTTAACATGAATCATGAAAATGTTCTTTATAGTGGAAACAGGTTCTTCAAACTTAGTAAAAGTGGTTATTTTAAAAACTGTTTATTGAAAAGTTCTTTGGGGAACCCAAAATGGTTCTTCATTGGCATTTCTGAAAACCCTGTTTTGGAACATTTATTATGCATATGGAAATAAAATTAACTTCACATCCACATCTTTATTTAGGGGCTTTTCTCACCATTGACAGGCCTGGAAAGTATACATAACAACAACAAAAAAAGTGATTTATTTTTGGCATTTTTGAATTGTAAAACAACATCTTGCTCCACTGGCTTTCATTGTGAGAAAAAAAAACACTTGGACATTCTGCACATGAAAGAAAGTCTGGTTTTGGAATGACACGAGGGTGAGGAAATTATAGCAATTTAATTTGGGGGTGAACTATCCCTTTAATTCCCTGATTGAACATTGTCAAAATGCAAACTCCCCCTATTTTATCACTCAGTGTTGAGTTTGGACTAACTTCTGTCCAGTTATGATTACAATGTTTCACACGACTTTTGTTTTCACTGACCCAATGAACCTTCACATCCATGCAGGCCATTGTCCACTGAATGTCCATTCCTAGCATAGATGGTTTCGATAAAACTGGACGCAGAGATTAACTCACTGTGACGACAAGCTCAAACATCTCTTAAAAGGCACTTAAAGGCTTAGCAACTGACAGGAAAATAGATATCTAATTAAATAAAACCTAATCTGAGGCTTTAAAGAGACTCCAGGCCCGATTTTCTGTGGCTTTTGAAGGCATGTTTATGAGTTGATATTTTGAGGGCCTCTTTCCCAAAGAAGGAGATGAGTGAGTCAGGGTTTGTTGATCTCTGATTGATTTATACAATGAAAGTCCTCATGCTCCTCAACGTTTAACTGACAGATCACGGCTCGCTTTATAGACGCCTGCCTTTACATCGGATAACCACAATAAACCGAATTCAGTGGTTGTCATCATCGGCACACACACACACACACACACACACACACACTGGGTTCACTTAACCGGATCTGGATTTGTGAATCTCACATTTGTTGCATGAAGACAACCTTTGACCTTGTGTGAAATGTTATGCTTCTCTACTCTAAACAACAGCTGTTGAATCTGAGTGTGTGTGGTTGTATATGTGCATTATAAGTTGGGTATCCATTGATTAATGACGGATAGACCACTGGACAGTGGCATGAGATCAAGTTTGGCAGTAGACTGTTGGACAGTGACATCATGACATGGCAATGGCTTATCTCATAAATGTTTTGAAGGTTTTGCTTATGCTGCTAGGTAACGTTCACTGTAAACAGTGGGTGCGCGCAGTTGAAGTTTTTTGTACTTGATCTATCCCTTAAACTTAATTTTGTTGGTGTACAATCTTAAAGTTTTTAAAAGGGTGTGTTTGCAGTGATGCCATAGAGGAACAAACAATTTTGGGTTCCTTTTAGTGAGGAGTTCGTATGAAGTTTTTTATCATCAGTATGAGTAAAATTTCAAAGAACATTGGGAGCCAAACAGCATTGGACTCCATAGAGTGCTGCAGAGATGATTTATTTTTGTTGGTCAAATCCTAGAAACAAGTTAACATTTTAGCACTTCCGGGTTCCTTCATTCAATGGATTTTTTAAAATCTTTTCTTTGGCTAAATGCCTGAAAAAATTTCTGTGGTGAACACAAGCTTAAGATATTTTCCGGTTTTATTCTTCAACATAAAATACATCAGTATTACCCCTTGTGATTCTTGTGATTCTTTTTAAAGCTTTTGCTTGTCTTGAAAAAGGCAGTTGCTAAATAGCGGCTAAATGGGACTAAACATCACAGGGAATCTCATGCGGAGAATAAACGTCACACAGGGAATAGCTTAGCTTTTACAGGCACGTTGTGTTCATGATTGTGCTCAAACTTTCAGGGAAAATTATTTTCAGTAAAGACTGAAAGTGTTTTCAGAAACGTATAATAGTAGTGACGTTGAAGTCATTATTTGGTGTACTTTGTTTATAGCCAACATTTATAGCTCTTTACTCCTGACGATGGTAATTAGGCTTTAAAACTCATAAAATGTGTTCCTTTGTCAAGGTTATCATTAACAAAACATGTAAGAATCCTAAACTTTCGTCGGTCACAGAGTTTATTTTCTGCAATGGAAAAAAACCTATTGGGATCATCTTTGCTAGTACTTCTACAGTTACTTGCTTGGTGATATGCAGTGATAAAATATATATTTTTTTTGCAATCTGCAGGTGGATTGCTGTGATGTTACACCCATCCTTTCCATGACAGGACAATTCTGACCCTCATCACTTCACCTTGTACATCACCCTTTCATCAATAATACTAACTCCCTTCATCATCATCAATATGTCAGCACAGAGAAGTTTTTTTAACGCTCATATCATTTTATTATCCTTTCATCACACTTAGGCGTAAGCTCTTGTACCTGAATCCAGCATCAGATATGTGGGCAGCTTCATCCATCTGACCACCATGTCGTCCAGGAAACTAGCCAGCAGGAAAACACTCTCCATGGGTTATGAAAGCACAGAGAGCCTCTCAGCCTCCCCTTCTTTTTCTTTACATTCCTTCTGCCAAACTCTCTCTCTCTGTCTCTGCAGGAGCAGTTATCATTTCCCAGTTGTAAACCCTTTTTATGATGAGAGTTATACCATGTGGATTTGCTATGGCATCTTTACACTCTAAATATATGGTGGCATTAAGTTCTCTGTTAGGAGAATTTGTAACCCACAGGTGTACAGATTACATCAGTGAGTTTTATTCAGACTGCTCAGGTCTGTATAATTTTGCTGATGCATTGGGTAAGAGAACACTTAGTAACTATCCTGGCTGTTTTTCATAAATGTTGTATAGTGAATCTTGTTTAAATTTATTTCCCTGCATTTGAATTTCTGCATGTGCCGTGTGTCTTGTTCTTGGCCGTGTTGTGCTCTGGGGTTTAAAGCACGGCTTGGCAGCTCTGTGCTTCCCCTAGAGGGCCTTTCTGTTTGACTGCCCCCTCTAAATCATGATAATTTCTGTTTGACTGCCCCCAGCACGGCCCCACAGACCAACGGGTTAAACATGTTATTGTTTTCTATGGGAATTGAACGTGGACATATACATTATGCATATAATACATAAGATAGAATACATTAGTGTCGTGTCAAATGATTAGTGGTGTTTGTGTGTGAAAACTGATATCCAGTCATTTATTTGATCAAAAATACAGTAAAACATTAATATTGTGAAACTAGTTAAAATAACAAATTTAAGTGTAAAAGTTTAAATAACTGTTTTCTATTTTAATATATTTTAAAATTAAATTTATTTCTAAAAATCTGAATTTTCAATATCATTATTCCAGTCACAGGATCCTTCATAAATCATTCTTATATGCAATTATTCAGCATAATCAGTTAGTATTGGTGCTTATTAATAATGAATATTATTAATACTATTATTTTCAATGTTATTTAATAAATATATAATAATAGCTATATAATAAAAACTATGCCAGAATGGGTAGCAGGGTTGCAAATAAAGCCTAAATTAAGCTTTCCTGGTAGGGGCTAGATTACAAATTATTAATAGATGTATATTTACTCCAAATTAAAGGGGGAAATGTATCCTTTTTATTGACTTGGGTAACAGGGTAACATACTTGCAATGTACAAATTAACAAACTTGAATGGCAACTATGGGGGGGGGGGTTGATTAATGATTGCCAAATTAATTATAAATAGCTTTTTCTACAATAACAATGCAGATTATGTCAATTTAGGACATTGTTAACATTTTAATTTGTGGGAACAACAAGTCAAGACAGGCCAACCTTTGCTATTTTTCATGTTAAATGTTATATAAGATAATGATTTTTCTAATATCTCTAACAACAAAACCATGGGATGGAACACCATAGTGTAACATATTCATTTAATGTGCCTGCATAGATATGCAAGAAATGAATTAATGCCCAGTGTTATTCAATCGCGTTTTACATTTTCTCCAAAACAAGTATTGCATAACCAAAAAGCCTAGTAGGCGTAATAATTAGATGACTAATGGTTGGACATCAATCATAAGAGCTCATTGCTTTTATTGAGCATGTGCCCTCAGCATGCACTGACCCCACACCGGACCTCATACGTTCTCCAATTCATGCTAATAACCAATACAAACATCAGCCTGAGGATAGGGAGGGATGCCAGGGTCAGATAACGGTTCTTTGCTGTTTACATACACGGTATATAACCTGTACGAGAGGAGGGTTCATCCTTACTGCCCCGCTAACCCAAACCATGTGTGCAAGGACAGATCCCCCCCTCAAGCACGTCAATCAACAGGCCAGGGGAGCTGAGATCGTAACGGGACTGGCAGAGAATCCTTCAGCCGTCCACACACAGAAACACAGCACTTTTGAGCATGCACACAAACACGTACACGCATTCAAACATTTATCTAGAAACAGACACTCTCAGGTGTCAGCACAGAGAGCATGGCAAATACACAGAAACTGTGAGATGGGTTCTTAGGGGGTCTAACAGATGTTTCACACTGGGTTCTGGGGGTTTGTGTGGAGAGTTTTTGGGTTTGGAGCTGAAGAAATGTGCACTGCAGCATGCAAACAAACCTCGTGGCATGCTTTTCACGATACTGACACTGTTCATACCTGGTATTAACATTCATTTCATAAATGCAAGCGTGAACATGGTGCAAAACATTTTGTGATTGGATTACTAAAACTATATTCAGAGGTCAGAACTGCATGTGACATTGCATTTTTATTGTAAATGCTAATGCAAATAAAACATGCAAATTACTGCCTACTCACCTGTCAATTAGTCATGAAACTAATTGTGGCTTGGAATCTGAAAAAAAAACATACATGATATAGTGTGACATATTCATGTAATGTACCTGCATAGATATGCAAGAAATTAATTAATGCCCAGTGTTATTCAACCCCGTGTTACATTTTCTCCAAAACAAGTATTGCATAACCAAAAAGCCTAGTAGGCGTAATAATTAGATGACTAATGGGTGGACATCATTCATAAGAACTACATGTGACATTGCAATTTTATTGTAAACGCTAATGCAAATAACACCTGCAAATGACTGCCTACTCACCTGTCAATTAGTCTTTGCATAAAACCAAGGTTTTTGAACCATACCATGTGTCTGTGGCTTGGAATCTGAAAAAAACACACTTGTTACCAGGGTGCGATTTGTGAAAAAAGCAGAGGGGATGCTTTTGAAAAAAAAATCTCTCCAGGGTAAGGTTATAGCCTAACCTAATGTTAGTGTAATCTGTTAACAACGCATATCCTAAATCCATATTTTAGGCAAGTAAATGGGTGTCACGTCATGAAATGTTTTTAATACGATGGAAATTAATGTGATCACGATTTAATAAAAAACATTGTAAGTTAGGCCTATCAATTGTAATGATTTCGTTTTCCCGGTGATTCAAACAACAAATAAATGATAAAGAGAAAGCGAAAAAATAACATTGTCAATGGAGCTTTTTGAAACTCTGAGTCATTAAACCATTGTGTCGCAAAATGATTCGAATCGCTCCAATCGGATCACGAATCGCGAATCATTTGATTCAGAACGGGACATCAGAGCGCGTTTCACCAATCATTTTATCTCCACCGGGGATAAAAATAATTCAGCTGAGGCAGGGATGTACAGACCAGAGGGGGGGGGGACGACCCATCCCCCCCTACAAATCGCACCCTGCTTGTTACATACATACATCAGTTGAACCGTTTTGATCAGTTTGAACCGTTTTTTTCAAGTTCAATTACTATTTTAAGTAGGTTTAGTTTCACTTAAAGAAATAGCTCACCCAAAAATGACAATTTGCTGAAAAAATTATCAATCAACTTTAGGCCAACTAAGAAGGAGATTAGTTTGTTTCTTCATAGGAACAGATTTGGATAAATTTAGCATTACATCACATGTTCACCGATGGATCCTCATTCCTCTGGAGTGAATGGGTGCCATCAGGAATAAGAGTCCAAATGGAATGCAATGCTATTTTTTTCTAAATCAATAGCAATCAAAACAAACTCATTTACATATTGGATGGCCTGAGGGTGAACAATGGCAACAAAACTAAATCGAATTGCTTCAAATAGATTTTAAATGTTTTTCTTTGATATATGAAGGTCGCATTAAAGCTATATTAGTTTTTTTTTGTAACATCATTATGTGTTTATGCTGTCTTTCAAATGACTTAGGAATATATTTGTTTTACCCTCATTTTATGTCTTAAACTATGAAAATCCATCATAAAAATATGAATTATGTAAGGAATAATTGACGAAGGAGCCGTTATTAGAATGATTTTTCTAATGAATTCAACTGCTCGGAGTCAATTACTCTGCTTATACTTCGGTTGCCACACCTCAAGATATCGATCAGATGATATATTTCAAGGCATTCGTCCGATTTTTTCTACTTCAATCGCTATTGTGAGTAGAATTATTTATTCCGCATCTCATCTAACACCTCCCTGGCTAATTCCAAAACGTCATTTTAAACCGTAACGGAGGCTTGAGCCGTTGATAGTAGACTATTGCAGTTAATACAGTTAATAACTAAGTTATGAGACAGAGAGAGAGAGATTAATGTTACCTCTGTGAGTCAGTGATCGGCAGCAATGTCTATAGTGAAACTTTAAGTTAATTTTTCTTCACAAACAGAGCCGTTGTTGCCTAGCTCGCTTGTGAGAAGTCATGTAGTTTGTAAGTTCTTAAACTATGTTACTGATAAAATCGTCAGAGTAGTGCTAACTACATTAGTGCTTATGTTAAGGTGTGTGCAAACTACAGGTGCATCTCAATAAATTAGAATGTTGTGAAAAAGTTCATTTATTTCAGTAATTCAACTCAAATTGTGAAACTCATGTATTAAATAAATTCAATGCACACAGACTGAAGTAGTTTAAGTCTTTGTTTCTTTTTTAATTGTGATGATTTTGGCTCACATTTAACAAAAACCCACCAATTCACTATCTCAACAGATTATAATACTTAATAAGACCAATAAAAAAAAAACATATTTAGTGAATTGTTGGCCTTCTGTAAAGTATGTTAATTTACTGTATATGTACTCAATACTTGGTAGGGGCTCCTTTTGCTTTAATTACTGCCTCAATTCGGCGTGGCATGGAGGTGATCAGTTTGTGGCACTGCTGAGGTGGTATGGAAGCCCAGGTTTCTTTGACAGTGGCCCTCAGCTAATCTATATTTTTTGGTCTCTTGTTTCTCATTTTCCTCTTGACAATACACCATAGATTCTCTATGGGGTTCAGGTCTGGTGAGTTTGCTGGCCAGTCAAGCACACCAACACCATGGTCATTTAACCAACTTTTGGTGCTTTTGGCAGTGTGGGCAGGTGCCAAATCCTGCTGGAAAATGAAATCAGCATCTTTAAAAAGCTGGTCAGCAGAAGGAAGCATGAAGTGCTCCCAAAATTTCTTGGTAAACGGGTGCAGTGACGTTGGTTTTCAAAAAACACAATGGACCAACACCAGCAGATGACATTGCACCCCAAATCATCACAGACTGTGGAAACTTAACACTGGACTTCAAGCAACTTGGGCTATGAGCTTCTCCACCCTTCCTCCAGACTCTAGGACCTTGGTTTCCAAATGAAATACAAAACTTGCTCTCATCTGAAAAGAGGACTTTGGACCACTGGGCAACAGTCCAGTTCTTCTTCTCCTTAGCCCAGGTAAGACGCCTCTGACGACAACTGTAGCCAAATTCCTTGACACGTCTGTGTGTGGTGGCTCTTGATGCCTTGACCCCAGCCTCAGTCCATTCCTTGTGAAGTTCACCCAAATTCTTGAATCGATTTTGCTTGACAATCCTCATAAGGCTGCCGTTCTCTCGGTTGGTTGTGCATCTTTTTCTTCCACACTTTTTCCTTCCACTCAACTTTCTGTTAACATGCTTGGATACAGCACTCTGTGAACAGCCAGCTTCTTTGACAATGAATGTTTGTGGCTTACCCTCCTTGTGAAGGGTGTCAATGATTGTCTTCTGGACAACTGTCAGATCAGCAGTCTTCCCCATGATTGTGTAGCCTAGTGAACCAAACTGAGAGACCATTTTGAAGGCTCAGGAAACCTTTGCAGGTGTTTTGAGTTGATTAGCTGATTGGCATGTCACCATATTCTAATTTGAATTGGTGGGTTTTTGTTAAATGTGAGCCAAAATCATCACAATTAAAAGAACCAAAGACTTAAACTACTTCAGCCTGTGTGCATTGAATTTATTTAATACACGAGTTTCACAATTTAAGTTGAATTACTGAAATAAATGAACTTTTCCACGACATTCTAATTTATTGAGATGCACCTGTATATGCGTGTCTGTGAGGGAGAGAGAGAGTAGGCTATGTGTTTTCCGTACATAATAAAACCTAATTGTGTGGCAAAAACATGGACAAGATCTGTTGATTTTATCCTTTTGTTTACTGTATTTATTTATTTTGGCCAGTGTCGTTGTGGGTTTTAGTTCTTTTTCTGTTGTAAGACCTTTGAAATAACAGAATCATTTGGCGAAGTGATACGGAACTGTAATGCGGTCAAGAGAGCTGCTTGGAACTACGTTCGCCGTGCATTTCCCTGAAAATAATTGCACACCTCAGAACGTTCGTCAGCCAATCAGATTCAAGCATTCAACAGCCCCGTAGTATAATATATTTTTAGACACTGCAAATCTAAACAAAGTTTAGTACAAATACGCATAAACCATTTGAATGATGACTGTACCCCAGTACAGTAGCATCTTAATCACAAAAAAGTGTAATAAATAAGAAAACTTGAGCTGAAATATGAGCCAAAGGTTTCTATAGTTAAAGAAATACGCATCTGAACAAGAGTAATTCTTCATATTTAACTACTTCTGATGGGAGCATGTGCTTTCATTGCTAATATGCCTTCAGAGATGTGTCATTCTGCATGGTAATGGTTATGTTACACTGTCATTCTTGCATAAATGTGTTGATATGCAGAGCATAAGTGGGACATATGCGTTCATCACAACATCCTCTCAAAGCCTCTGAGATCTGAATGGGTCGGTGTTGTGTGAGTCATGTGAATCAGACAGGGTTTGGCTGGTCCTGTAAAGAAGCTTTGTGTTTCACACAGGGAGAAGTATGCTTCTGCTGAAAAACCCTATACACTCTTACATGTAAATCAAGAGGATGAGTGGATGTGTGTCAATATATCTTTACTCCCACACATTGCATGAGGCCACAAACAGTTACAGATGTCGACCACCTGTGATGCTTTATTAAAACTAAGTTCTGAGAATTAATTGATACTGAAATGCCATGACATTATATTTTGAGTAACACTATACACTAAGGTTCAGTTTGTTAGATTTGATAAATTATTAAAGGGATTGCTCTTCCAAAAAATTTATTCTGCCATTTTTTCACCCTCGTGTTGTTCTAAACCTGTATACATTTCTGTCTTCAGTGGAACATAAAAAAGATACATAGTAGATTGTCATTGTTTAAAAAAAATTTTTTCTGTCTGTTCCTCACATAAATCTATTGTAAAATATTCTATATTTATGGTAAAATCTGACAGCCAGGATTTTACCATAAAGTACAATGACATTGTTTTAGGTATTATGTGATTGCATTTTGGTGTCACAAAAAATTCTAAAATAACGCAATAAAAATAGCTAAATAACAGAAAATGCAACACAAAACACCTTTATAATCATTACTAATAAAAAAAAACTTTTACTGTTTTCACTGTAAATTATATGGTAATTCATAGTTTTCGTTTGCAACAATACATTTGACAATATTTTACAGTAAAATAACATTAAATTATGTTTACAGTGTTTTACCATGTATGGTAATTTACTCTTAACTAATTTACATTGTTTTATTTATTTATTTATCTGTGAAAACTATAAACACTTTCACTGCACACAATTTGTTTGGAAATTGATGGCAACTGTATGGTGCTTTTTCTTCATTGTTTTAATTAGACAGCATCTGCCATCATTCACTGTAAAGAAAAGAGTACCAAGGGCAACAATTTGTTAAATACGTTTTGCATTCCACAGAAGAAAAAGTTACAGGTTTGGGTTCATTTTGAGTGAATTGCCCCTTTAATTCAATTTGAACATTAATGAGGAAAGCTGAGAGAATAATTATTTATCCATGCACTGTAGTATGTCTGCAATACTCTAATGTATTTTTTTATGTTGTGACCTGCCTTCTAAGTTTACACAGACCTCAAAGTTTTAAGTTCTGCATTGTGCCTCATTCCATAACGGCATGAGTTAAAATCCTGATTCGGTAGTAAAGAGGAGTCTGTCCCAATGGCACGATAACAGAGGTGGGAGGTACAGTTAAAAAGGATGAAATATTGCACTAGAGCAAATCTTTCTGTAAGTTATGAGCGATGTTGTTTCAAATGCTTTGAGACTCAAATGACAATCCAGCCTATGAACCGAACGTCTGTCTCTTTTCCCATAGCTAGCATTCTAGCTTACCTAGTGGTTTGAGAATTAAAAAATGTATAGAGTGGATAAAAATACAATTTGGTCATAATTAAAAAGAAAAGAAAAGAAAATACTTCAAAGAGTTTGATCTCTATTACCTGTCTTTGAATTGGCAGACTGGATCCAGATTTCCAGCGCTGGAGGTCTGTGGTGAACCACCCACTGCTGGCAGCGGTCTGACCCGGCTGAGGCAGCGGATGGGGTGGGTGTTGAATCTAAGGCCCCTGTGGAGAGAACGGGAGTCCAGGTAAGCCACCCACACCTGCAGGATGTCCTGTCAGACAGCATGAATCCAACAGGTTGACGTCAGTTGACCAGTCCTATGTTTTTCAGGTTATAGCCTATAAACTCTGTGTTGTATTATTGGTATCTGAGTTTTGTTTATTTAGAGGGAGGAATTCCAAGGTGGGATTTTGATAAGATTGGGCAAGGCCTGGTCCTGATTTATGTAATTATGGGTGGCACTGTCAAATTGTAAAAGCACAATACAGGACATACTAATTATTTTGCCATATTCTAAAAATAGGCTGTGCGTATTCATTTTTGCATATTTAGCTCCATGAGATCCAGATGAGAAAAGGACTTTGCTTTAAGCACAACTGTGACCAGACAGAGATTTCTTAATTAACGTTGCATTTCAAGTTCTTCCGAGATAAATTGTTTGCAGATTTCTTTAAATAAACTATGAGCAAAACAAAAAGAATCCATGAAACAATCAAACATGTCTGTTATTTATTCATCTTTGTTCTAAATGATCAAAGAAATGTTTGTTTTTGGTAAGAAGCAGAGATGGATTTGTTTTCATGTGCGTTAACTGCAGAAAAAAAATCTAGATTGACGGAGGAAGAGAGCGAGAGATAAAAGTAAAAGAGAAAAAGAATGAGTAAAGCTACACTAAATATTCTTACCAGATGCTGTTTTTGAGTGGTTTCTTTTGGAGTGGTGATGTTTGTTTCTCTTGATCTTGTTCCAAACTCCCGAAGCCAAGCAACTCTTCCAGGACCAGGTAGATATCTGTTCAGGAAATTAGCTAGAGAACATGTAGTTTACAGGCATCTTCTGTCCAGCGTTCACATAAATATTTGAATAATTATTGCATTATTGTAATCCTAATGGAATATTGTTGATTTTCAAATCCAGTCAACATTCAGAATGCCTGAACTAATGAAAAGGAAAACAAATCTAGCCAATACTGAGATTTTGCATGTGCACGAGCCTGAGTGACTTCGCGGGAGAAACAGCAGCTCCATCTTGTCAAGTTCACGTGTCAAGTAAGTGCCACTAAATAAATGTTATTTTTTAGACTAAATTTAACTAGACAATCATGCAACATATTCAGTTTTTTTTTTTTTTTGAGTGGACATTTAGAAAGTGTTTTATGAGTTGTATATCTGAAGAAAAGGGGATATTTAAGTGTATGTCAAGTTCAGGTGTCAGGTAAGTTAAGTCAAGTGGCACTGAATAAATATTTGTACTTAGAATAAATTTATCAAAATGGATATTAAAAAGTTCTAAATGTTTTATTTAAAATGTATATACACAAACGTGCAACATATATATAAAAACATCGAATAAGCATTGTATGATATGTCTGAGGGAAATTTAAGTTAAGGGAACATGGTTTCTTCTTGTTTAAACCATAAAATACTTAATGTCAAAACTTATTTTATTTCAAGCCTGTATGTTTAGTCTGTATGATACATTTTATAAATGGATATTGTTATTAAATAAAGGCTATTATGTATTGTAATGCGTGTGTTTTTAGTGATTAATAAACACCAGTTAATATTTTTTTTAATTTTGTTAAACTACAACTCGAATTAAGGAAATGTTGGGACGTTTTTTAAATTTGAATAAAATGCAAAATAAAAGACTTTCAAATCACACGAGCCAATACTTTATTCACAATAGAACAAAGATAACATAACAAATGTTTAAACGGAGAAATGTTACACTTTTATCCACTAAATGAGCTCATTTCAAATTTGATGCCTGCTTACAGGTCTCAATTTTTTTTTAAAGATTCAGCTGGGAGAACATCTATCAACTAATTAAGTTAATTGACAGGTCTGTAACATGATTAGCTATAAAAGGGATGTTTCAGAGAGGCAGAGTCTCTCAGAAGTAAAGATGGGAAGAGGCTCTCCAATCTGTGAAACAGTGCGTAAAAAGATTGTGGAATACTTTAAAAACAATGTTCCTCAATGTCAAATTGTAAAGGCTTTGCAAATCTCATCATCTACGGTGCGTAACATAATCAAAAGATTCAGAGAAACTGGAGAAATATCTGTGCATAATATCTTTGCATGTTTTGGATGCCCGTGGTCTTCAGGCCCTCAGATGACACTGCATCACTCATCTGCATGATTCTGTCATTGACATTACTAAATGGGCCCAGGAATACTTCCAGAAACCTTCCTGTTGGTAAACACAATTCGCCGTGCCGTCTACAGATGCCAACTAAAGCTCTATCATGCAATACGGTATGGGCAGTTTGCATGTTTTGGAAGGCACTATGAATGCTGAAAGTATATAAAGGTTTTAGAGCAACATATGCTCCCCTCCAGACGACGTGTATTTCTGGGAAGGCCTTGTGTATTTCAGCAGGACAATGCAAAACCACATACTGGAGCTATTACAACAGCATGTTCCTGTGGCTCAGTGGTAGAGCATTGCGTTAGCAGCGCAAAGGTCGTGGGTTCAATTCCCAGGGAACAAACATACTGACAATACATGTATAACCTGAATGCACTGTAAGTCGCTTTGGATAAAAGCATCTGCTAAATGTATAAATGTAATGTAAAATGTAGCATGGCTTCATAACTCTTCAGGAGCTGGGAACCTGTATCAGTCAAGAATGGGTCCAAATTCCAACAACAAAACTCCAGAAACTCATAACCTCGATGCCCAGACATCTTCAAACTGTTTTGAAAAGAAGAGGAGATGCTACACCCATTATAAACATGCCCCCGTCCCAACTATTTTGAGACCTGCAGCAGGCATCAAATTTGAAATTAGCTCATTTTGTGCATTACATTTTAAACATTTTCAGTTTAAACATTTGTTATCTATGCTCTTTTGTGAATAAAATATTGGCTCATGTGATTTGAAAATCTTTTAGTTTTCATTTTATTCAAATAAAAAAATCCTTGGTAAATATGATCAAAGAAGGCTGTAAAAATTAATCTGCATTGTTAATCATTTTGATCTTTTAAAAAAAAAAACACACAAAAATCTAACCTTTCATTGGATAATAAGAATTTTAAATGGGGGGAAATATCATTATGAAATAAATGTTTTTTTCTCAAATACACGTTGGACACAATTATTGGCACCCCTAGAAATGATTATGAGTAAAATATCTCTGAAGTATATTCCCAATCATATTCACAATTTTGAGGACTCCAGGGTGATTATGAACATGAAATTATCCAGCCATGGCTTCCTGATTCACAGAAATATAAATAGGAGGGAAAACAAAGCCCAGATTCCCTTAATCATCATCACAATGAGAAAAACCAAAGAATACATTTCTGATGTGCAGCAAAAGATAATTGAGCTTCACAAATTAGTGAAGTGGCTTTAAGAAAAGAGCTAGAGCAGTGAACATTCCCATTTCCACCAGCAGGGCAATAGTTAAGAATTTCCAATCAACATAAAATGTTACGAAACTGCCTTGAAGATGATGTGTGTCTATATCGTCCTAATGCATGGTGAGAAGGACAGTTTAAGTGGCTAAAGACTCTCCAAGGACCACAGCTGGAGAATTGCAGAAAATAGTTGAGTCTCTGGGTCAGAATACCTTAAAATAAATTGTCAAACAGCACCTACATTACCACATGTTGTTTGGGAGGGTTTCAAGGAAAATTATCATGGGACTGGCTTCTATGGTCAGATGAAACAAAAAAATTAGCTGTTTAGCATCAAACACTCAAGATGGGTTTGGTGAACACAGGGATAAAAATAACCCCATGTGTACAATGAAATATACTGCTGTATTTGTGATGTTGTGAGCCTATATTTCTTCCGGAGGTCCTGGACATCTTGTTTAGACACATGGCATCATGGATGCTATCAAATACCAACAGATAAAAAATCAATAAGTGACTGGCTCTGTTAGAAATCTTAATGGGCCATGTTTGAACCCTATAGAAAATGAGAGAGGTGAACTGAAGAGAAGAAGCACCGTCATGGAGCTGTGAATCTGAAGGATCTGGAGAGATTCTGGATGAAGGAATGGTCTCTGATCTCTTGTCTAATCTAATTGTCTTTATTTGTTTCTCTGTTTCTGCCACGGAATTAACATCCCATGGTAACTAGGAATTATAAAATCTTCAGTCTGGATCCAACCCTTAAATGATCTGAGATGACCGAACACCTGAGAAGAGATGATGCCAACCCCCTCGGAGGACCTCAGAGGAAGCCAACCATCAGCGATTATACTGAATTAACCAAATTTTGCCATAAGTTAATTATATGGAGTTTCTACAATATAAATCTATTTTTGAAACTTAATTTCCTGTGAAGTTGCTTTGCAACGATTGTAGCGTAAAAAGCGCTTTACTAATAATCTTGAATTGAATTGAATTGTCAGGTGTTCTCTAACCTCATCAGGCATTATAGTAGAACATTTCGAGCTGTTAAACTGGCAAATGTAGGTTTCAAAAGGTATTGAAAAAAGGGTGCCGTTAATTGTGGTCAATGTTTATTAGAGAAAAACATTTATTTTATAATAATATTTCCCCCCATTTTAAATTCTTATTATCCAATGAAAGGTTAGATTTGTGTGATTTTTTTTAATAAAAGATCAAAAGGATTAACAATGCAGATACATTTTCACTGCCTACTTTGATCATATTTACCAAGGGTGCTGAATTTTTTTTGCCCATGACTGTATGTTTATATAGTTCCCCAGCAATTTTTAATGATGCTCAAATAATAAATCTTAGTTGAGGTAACATATAAAACACATGGAGTAAATGCTTCTATTTTAATTGGCTTAACTTGCTGTAGTTTTCTAAATGTTTGAGCAATTAAAACATTTTAGCTGAATGGACTATAAAACTAGTTCAGTAAAGGTTGACTTCAAAAAACTAAAAACAATAACAATTCAGATAACATTTTGAAGTGTTCCACATAAAATTTCTGTGGAACTAGTTACTAAATAATAATTTGTTGAAACAGCTTTATTTTTGTTTACAGTGCATATCAGCCGAAAACGACAGTTAAAAACGTCTCGATGGATTTGTTACAAACATGCAGCTTTTCACTTCACAAAACATGAATTGATGGATGATGTGAATTGTTTGTGGATTACGCAGCAGCCATATCACCTTGCAGCCCAAGACTGGTTGCCCACTGAAGCTAAGCAGGGTTGATCTTGATCAGTACCTGGATGGGAGACCTCCTGGGAAAACTAGGTTGCTGCTGGAAGAGGTGTTAGTGAGGCCAGCAGGGGGTGCTCACCCTGTGGTCTGTGTGGGTCCTAACACCCCAGTATAGTGACGGGGACACTACACTGTCAACAAGCAGTGTCATCCTTCAGGATGAGACCTTAAACCGCGGTCCTTGACTCTCATTAAAAATCTCATGGCACTTCTCGTAAAGAGTAGGGGTGTAACCCCGGTGTCCTGGCCTAATTGCCACCACGGGCCCTTGTCACATCCACATCCACATGATTGGCTCTATGAGTCTCTCTCCTCTCCACCTGTAGCTGGCATCTACATCTTGCATGGCTTGAGGGCAAGTATATTTTCAGCTCATTTTTATTTTTGGCTGATCTATTCCTTTAAAACCAGAAATTCATAAAATCATCACATTTTTTATAATTCTTATCACATGAAAATCATTGTAATAACATTGTTAGGTCTGATCATATGTCATATGATATATTTAAACATTTAGTTACATATAATCCATTATATCTGTTTTGACCTTACATTTTATTTTGTTTGATTTATTTATTTATTTTCATCTGTCAGGTAATATGGATATTTACTGTGATCCATTCCATTATAAATTCATAAAAACACACAAATCATTCATAAAATCATCACGTTTCCAGTTATTTATACCCCACAGAAATCATAATAACAGGGATCATATGAGATATTTAACATTCCTTTGTTATGGCAGCAGGAAAAATACCACTCTTTCATCCTTCTCTGTCTTTCTCTTTGACCTGTTGGTGGCATACTCATGCGGTGTTACATAACTGCTGATACCTCTGAACGACTCTCTCATGCTGACACTTGTGGACATGTTGCCCAGCATGGCAGATCATTAACCAGTCTTGGGTGTGTTTATCTCTGTGTGTGAGTGCAGTACTCCCTCTGTCACATCATGTGCCAAAGGCAGCAAAGTCCAGATTCTCCTGCAGGGCACAGAGAGGGCATACCGAGGGTCAGAACCACCTCCACACTCCCTGCTCTCTGCTTCACAGCCGTCAGATCCTTACATTCTCACTCCCTCCTCTGTTCACCAGAAAGGCTTGCACACGCATTAAACATCACACACTGAGGTGCCTCTTCAAAGAACTATGACCACTGCTTTCAGTAGAGTCTCAGAAGAGATGCATTTCCCCCTTATTTATTCCCTCTTGTTCCCATTTTATACTTGTGAGATCAAAAAGCTAATGGTCAACTATTTCAAGGATGGTTACATGTTTTTGTTGAATGCGTTGTAGGACAAATTTGTACCCAAAAGTGAGGTAAACCTGACAAAATCTCCAAAAACCTCCATTTGCGGACATCCTCATTTGTAAAACAGGTTTAAAAATAAACTAAACAACATTTTTTTTTTAAATGCAAAAAGTTTCCTGTGAGGGCTAATTTTAGGTGATCATTTTTTTGCTTAGTTTTTTATTTTATTTAGACAATTTTATTTATTTAGACATTCATTCATTCATGCATTCATTCATTTATTATAAAATAAAATTGCCAATAATAATGCATAATAAGTCATGTGTCAGTTTTAATTGTCATGATTGAAGGCTTCATGATTAGAAAGAAAGAAAGAAAGAAAGAAAGAAAGAAAGAAAGAAAGAAAGAAAGAAAGAAAGAAAGAAAGAAAGAAAGAAAGAAACACATCAGGCTAAATGTGTTAACCCAAGTAGAAAATAGATTTCTCTAAAACAAGATAATTTCATCATGTCCTCAGACAAATATATTTAGTTAAATATAGTGTTTTCCTGTGTTGAAACATCCCACAAAAGTCAATTCAATCTCCAAATGAAGGACTTTCCAAGGAAGTGTGTGTGTGGTGCCATACTGACTGTGGCCCTTTCCAGAAGTGCTATCAGTGAACATTCCCAGCATCACTAACACACACTCTGACATGCACTTGCACACTTCGGGTCATCTTTAAATAGCGTGTGATAGGCTCTGATGCCACTTTCTTTAGGAGCAGGGTGGAGGCTCTGGACGACTGGAAAATAAATTTCCTGCTGTTCCCTGCTTTCTCCCTGTCCGGATCTGCCTGAGCAACCGTTGTATTAAGCCAGGGAGCGGATGGGACGGGAGTAGGCAGGAAATCTCATGGAGCAAGAGGGTCGGATGGAGTGCCGATATTGGGACCACTCCTGAGCAGGAATCAGGAAAACTGGAATTTGTTTGACAGTTTTCCCAACCTGTTGTTCTTCCTCTTCACCCCTGCAGTCTCTGCGGTTGCTATCCCATCTTTACCTCTATTCATGGGTTTACATGTACATGAGTGCTTATGGAAAAGAGAACACGTGTCTAAATGGTTCTCATTCAAACAATCCCTAACAAAATATTTCACTATCACCACTACAGTAAAGCCATAATATATTCATGTGGAGGTTGTGAAAATATGTTATTTTATATTTATTTAAGTGATGTAAAGTCTTCCAAGAAGATATACACAACTTGTCAAAAGTTAAGAATAATTATATTTTAAGTTTTTTTGCTCACCAATGCTGTATTTATTTTATTAAAATACAGCAAAAACAAGAATATTGTGAAATAGTACTACAATTTAAAATAAATGTTCTATTTTAATATATTTTAAAATTAAATGTATTTATGTGTTGGCAAAGCTACATTTTCAGCAGTCATTACCCAAGCCTTCAGATAATCCATAATAAATCATTATAATATATATTAAAATAGAACTGTTTATTGTAATAATATTTTACATTATTACTGATTTTACTCTAATTTTGATCAAACAAATGCTGCCTTGATGAGCATAAGAGATAAAAAAATATTTAAAACTCAAAACTCTACTTAACTCTATTTGTTAAGTCATTTATATTCCCAGATGTGTCAATATCATTTTAACATCTATACTTTAATACTTTAACTTTTATACTTTTGTACTTTTAACTTTAGAAACTTTAAAACAATTGTTTTATTAAACTTGAAACTTGATCATGGATAAATTTAGTAAGAGATTATACATTGTCACTTTACACACAGTGTAAGATGTATTTACTCTTGAGTGTGCCTCCATGTCTTCATGCCACTATCCATAAAACTTGGACAATATCTTTTGCAAAAGACCTGCAAAACACCAGAGGCCTTCTCCAGCAAGCCATCAACTCATGGGACTTTGACTTTTACAGAACAAGACAATTATGAGAGATTTAGAAATCAAAGCTTTATTTCTTTTTCCACTACCTCTCTTTCATCAAAGACCTTCCCTCTTGAGCATGGAGGCCTGGAGCAGGTCTGGGCCGACACAATCCCGTGCTCAGCTCCGGATGTCAGCGCTGTTCCAACTTCTAAGAGCCACTGCAATTTGTATTGTTCTGCTTTTACTTTCTGGAAACTTCTCATTCACCTGGAAATCGCCAATATCCTTGCCGCTAAGCTGAGATCCATCTGGCATCAGCTCATTGCCAGATTAGAGTTACTGCAAAGCTGTTATTTATGAAGGAATCAAGAACTTCAGGGAGTTCATTATGCATTATAGCCTATGCAAACATTACATCATGTTGTGTATGAGGAGGCCGAGCGTTTCCCGCAGGAGCTGTTAGAGGGTATTTAGTGGAAAGGTCGTGTTACACGAGGAGTACGTTGTCCATGATTTCCACATGTCCAGATAACAACTGGAATATGAGATGTTATGAAACAGAATCCTTCACGGTGTAAAAATAAAGCAGAGGAGGAAGATGTCCACCCACTCTGAGCATCCCAATTTTCATCCGCTCAGGTTCCTGTTTGGTTAACTAATTTTAAAGATGGATCAGTCAGTGTGGAATGGCATTGGCAATGAAAGGAAACCGTGCTGTTGAGTAAACTCTCAAACAAAAAGCCAATTTTAGAACGTTCCTCTTCAACAAACTTACAATGGCAGGAAAACAAAGAACGTCACACGAGGGGATAGACAGG
Organism: Ptychobarbus kaznakovi; assembly: GCA_027422405.1. Lineage (NCBI taxonomy): Eukaryota > Metazoa > Chordata > Actinopteri > Cypriniformes > Cyprinidae > Ptychobarbus > Ptychobarbus kaznakovi. Next base: position 34,210,189 of record CM049794.1, read on the forward strand.
GTCAGCTCAAGGCAAGGACCCACCCTTGGAATGTACATTCGTGGGATGATGCTATAGTCTCCAAACGCAGCTGACTGACTGTGTTTGTGAATGAAATTGGTTGTTTTTAATGTCTATTGAGTGTGCGTCTTGCAGCTGTGTAATCGGAATTGGATCTGTCTTATGAAGCGAAGGGCTTCCAAAACCCACTTTTCAACAGTAACACGTCTTGAAGGAACATTTCACCCAAAAATGAAAATTCGGTCATTATTTATTCACCCTCATGTCATTCAGAATCTGTATGGTGTTATTTTTTTCTCCTGTGCCATATAAGAACAGTTCAAAGCAATCATGGGCAGTCAAGTCCAATAAAAAAGGCTATAAAACACAACAAACGTGATCCAGACTCAATTGCTCCAAGTCATTTTTAATTTATGACAACTCTATATAAATTAAAATTACTTGTAAATTAATCTCTATGTAATTATGCAGGTTTATAATTATATATGGCGTATGTTGGATGTTCTGGTTCTTGCCTGTCTTGTGTCTGAAAAATATTACACAGAGATGGAATAACATGACTGTGAGTAAATAATTACATAATTTACATTTTTGGGTGAACTTTTCCTTTAATTGTGCTTCTCACTTTAAAAAAGTACTTATTGGAGAAATAATATATTTTAAAAGAATATACTTAGTGTAAGAATATACTCACACACACACACACACACACACACACACACACACACACACACACACACACACACACACACACACACACACACACACACACACACACACACACACACACACACACACACACACACACACACACACACACACACACACACACACACACACACACACACACACAGGTGTAAGTCTGAATATGTAGAAGTAAAATATTTATTTATCAGAATCTAACGATAAAAATCTTAACATACATATAAATCATGAATAAATAGAAGTATATCTAAATGTATAGTTATATGTCTGAATATATAAATGTAAATAAAATGTAAATATTTAGTTCTGAATATATAAAATATTGTATATTAAATTATAGAAAATAAATATACATTGCTATATATATATATATATATATATATATATATATATAAATTACATTCAGTACAATTAAGCACACTTATTTTTTTTCACAGGGAATTGCTATAGACATTATGTAATTATATATGAAATACAGTCTTACAGTTTGAGTGTAATAAATGTGATTTGTGCGTGCGTGACCTCAGATTGCTTGTTGTTCAAGAGTTCGACTGCAGGATGTACCGGATTGTGTCATGACTACACTTAACCTTGGGTCAAGTGGGGTCAAAGATCTCTCTTTTGTTTTCTTTGGCACATCCTGATCTGATACAGTAGTGTTTACTATAAAATTACATAATTTCATTATTGTTTGTTTTCCGCAACAAAACTCCCACACCGTCAAGATGTGCTATCATAAACAATGAATTCATCTGGAGAAAGTTGAGTTTGTAGTTGTGACTTCCTCGCTTGAACTTGAAGACACGTGTCCATCACATGTCAAACGTATGTCACGTAGGCCTCACGAAGGTGTTTGTTTAATGGTTCCTGTGTCCAAACACAGCTGTGGTTTGTAACGATGTAAATGTAAGGCTCTACTGTTCCTTTTGATACGTTTAATGTATAGATAAAAGTACAGTATAAATAATAAAAATAGACTCCAAACTTTTGAACGGCATTAAACAACAAAAATATTTACACCAAATCCACTCACGCATATACTAATGTGAGACACAAGTTGCTCTCTTCTTATGCTCTGACACAAAATGTGATCTAACCTAGTAATGTTGCTGTTAAAAGTAAAGTTTACATTTGTACACAGAGACGCACCTTATTCTATGCTTTACAATGCAGGTGTGCAAACAGATTTGACATTATAGCAGATATTTTGATGAACAAATTAGTGACTTTTACAGTTTTGGCCCACCAAATCATGATGTTTGGTCAGTTTATAAAGGTTAATACTGCTTGGGAGTTTCCTTCCCTGAAGTTCTCTATACTCAGACACTTTCTTATTAAGCAAAACTTGACATTTATACAGATTTCTTTTAAATGACATCAGTCGCTACCTTGTATTGCATCAGTGCTGACTTGGACCATGTCCTCTTTGTGTATCTCTGTTTAACAACTTCCTAAAGGCACCAGAGTTTAGTGGAAATCAGACCCAGCAGCTTTATGGGCCCTGCATGGCATCTTTATGAGTGCATATTTCTGTGTATGTGTACGTTTTACTGTAATTCTACAGAATGAAAGCATAGCTTAGAAAAAAAACTCTGAAAGAACCACTTAGAAGTGTTTTTGTCCATATACAGTGAAAGTCAGTGTCGTCCAAAACAACATATTTGTGTCCACTGTATGGACAAATTTTCTTCCTTTATATTCCACTGAAGAAAAAACTCATACAGGTTTGAAACGACATGAAGGTGAGAAAATAATGACAGAATTTTCATTTTTGGATGAACTCCCTTTAACAATAGGACAAACACAATCCAGTAAATGTTACATAAAATAAAATCATACAGTTGCACATCTTGTGTGGCCCATTCATTTGCTTAATCTTATCTAAACTGTGGCCTAAATATGTCGAGTTCATCTTTAAACCCAAGCAGATATTTTCCATCTCTCAAAATTATCTGTATTTTGCTCACTCCTCTTGTTTCTGAACTCCAGAAAGTCCCGAGACGAGCAGCCAATGACGTCTGTTTAGTGTTTTGAGCTGGTTCTTCCACAACCAGGAAGGACAGTCAAAACAGCAGCCTGGACAACACAAACAGATCAATCCCAATGACGTAGTGTGAGCGTAATGCCTCGCTCTGAGCTGACTGGCATTATATAAGAAAAACCTGACCTTTTCATACAAATTTTGACATTTAACTTTGATTAACTACTATTTTTATTGTTTTTAACTGTATTTAAGCATGAAAAACGTTATTAGTTTTCAATCATATTTAATAAGCAACTGAATACAGCATGGGACCTCTTAAAAGAGACCTTGGCTTTCTCTGTGCTCCTAAAGACTGAAGTCAATATCCTCTTGTAGTCTCAAGTGAATCTCAAGATTGCAAATGTTTGAAGGAACTTGTGCAACATATGTCTACACTTTCAACTGAAGTTAGATGTTTAGTGCATAAGAAGTCCTTTATAAAACGGGAAATTGCTGAAACGAAAATTGGTCAATGATATGATGCTTGTCCTAAAGCATAAAAGACTTTTTCCAAAAACAAAATCTTAAACTATTCTAAACTTTTGACTGTTCCAGAATATTTTATTGCGGTGGACTGCTGAAGGATGCTAACCGTGTGTAATAATTATAATAATCAGTTGAAATTATCACACGTATCACAAATGTCCTAATCTTCAAAATCACAATATGCGTGTAATCTTACAGTAACATGACTATGAGTGATAGATGCTTAGTGCGTAAGAAGTCTATTATAAAACAGGAAATTACTGATAGGAAATTGTTCAATGACATGATGCTTGTTTTTTCCCCTTTAATCTTTTACGTTTTTTTATTTCTTTAAAAATGTAATTCAAGGAATTGTAATTCAAAGAATTGTATTTTAAACTTCAGAGTAAATAAAAAAAATATTCCAAACTTTCAACCAGTGTATATTTAATTGCAGAATAGAATTAATTTTGCCATTAAATGTTAATTATATTTGATTATTATTAACATTTTCTCTATTTAATGTATCACATGCATGAAGCCGTTTGTAGTCATATGATGATATAAACCATAAATAAGGAATTCATGGTGCATTTATGTCATGTGGAATTACCATAATTACAGGATTAAGTAAACAATGATCACAGCCTCATAAAACTTTGTGCTTACAACATGCAAAATTTGAATTTTATGACATCTCTGGCTTGTCGTCTCATAATTACAGTAATACCGGGATGTTATGAACACACTGTAACCTCAGAGACCTTGTAAACCTTCCTGACTATTAGTTGTGTTAATATTTTTCCCCAAAATACTAGATACCTTGAAAAAAAAAAAATCATTTACGTTTATTACATTTTATTTTTCCTAAGTTGAAGGAAAGCATTACTTTTTATTTGGTCGGTCAGACCATTATTACAATATCAGGGGCATGCGAGGCAGTGCCTCCTCAAAATATTGGATGAGAAAAATATTTGCAGTGCAAAAAACAAAAACAGCAGCAGTATTACAAAATATGATATTAAAAGGTTTATAAATCACTAGTTTTTCAGAAGAAAAATTGTCCAACAGCAACACCAGCAGGTAAAGTTACAGCAGGAGTCCGCGTCTCTCTCGCCTCCCCTGAGCCTTTGAGTTTTAACTACCCTACAGCATGCTGTGAGTTTGGTGGGGGGTAATTGAGAATGAATGGGGGAAAGTCACGTGAGAGGAGGCAATGCCTCCATCGCGATATAATTGGAAATGACTGGTTATGTCGACTGTGATTGGTTCATGTGATAAATACCACCTCTTGTGTTTGTGCACAGTCTGAATGAACAGTATAATGGCGTTAAGTGCAAGACTAATTTTAAAAAGTAAACAACTCACACACTTAGACATAACCACATTGTGTCAAAATAAGGCTTAAAATGGCATGGAAACATGATTTGTGGGAGATTTTAATGAGTAATCAGCTTGGTGAATTTTAAAGTAAAGCTCTATGTCTGTGACAAATATTTACCAAGCTTTGATTACTGATGATCCGAAAAACTCTGAATGACAGAGTGGATGGATGGATGGATGGATGGATGGATGGATGGATGGATGGATAAGGCAGAGCAAAAATACAGACAGAGAGATAAAAAGACAGACATACTGAATGACAGAGAGATAGATAAATGGACAGATAAAATGACACAGAAAGTTCTAGCATTATATGTGTCAGTACAATCTGTCTGTATGTTCAGAATAATGCTGAAACTGTATCTAAGTGTATGCAAGTGCCAGAGTAAACAGGAATGTTGGCTTGCTTATGTTAGTTGTGTTGTTATTAAGTTATTGTGATTTTAAAGATTTGGACATTGCAATACGTGTGATCATTTTGGCTGATTATAACACTCGGTAAGCATTCCTCAGCAGTCCACCTCAATCAAATATCAGTTACACATGGCACCCTTGAGTTGGCATTTAGTCACTAGATACTGTAGATCATCCCTTTGATTACCGAGCCAAAGGTTTCAGGTCTCATCTCATGCATCACAGCGGCCTGAGAGGACTTCATGTGACATTTCATGCCCCAGATTGAGAAATGTGCATGTGTTGAAATGTTTTGCCCCTGTCAGTAAGTCATGTAACTTATTTCTGTGGCTTTTCTCTCAAAGTGTTTGCTTACATATTTGTGGAGAGGTTGTTTTTTTCGCCCCAAATTCATCCAGACTTTGCGTGACCTTTGCTCACGATCTGCAAGCATTCAAACCCCTGCTTGTAAAACTTTAATTGGATGTAATTTAGTTGTAGTACCCTGATGTTTTTCTTGAGGATTTGTTAGCATTTCAGAGAATCCTGCTGCAGGGATTAGATTTTTTGCAAATTCAATGTCAACATTGTGGTGAATTGAAGATGATATGTAAACTTCAGTGATCCACTGTTCGCTTTGTCATGTTTGTGTATGTGGTACGCCAAGCAAAGCAATACAGCAAAACCACAGTTTATGCAATGAAGGCATTGTCCTGCGTTTCAGTAAACATTAAGAGCTGTTTCAAAAACCTGTAATTGTAAATCTGCGTATTTGTATACAGGCTCTTCAAATGTGATGTACAGCAGTGGTTCAAAAAATGGCCTGCATGTCTGTTTTGATATAGGGCCTCATACAGCAGACAAAAGGTATGGTCACATTAGTTAAAGTTTAGTGAAATTTCTATTGGAATGACTGGATTTTGTGTGTGAAATTTCACAGAAAAACAGTAAATGTAACTGCAATTATAAATGCAGGTAGTAAAATGCATATAACTGCTACTAACTACATTAATATAACTCCATCCATCTATCTTCTTCCGCTTATCCGGGGCCGAGTCGCGGGGGCAGCAGTCTAAGCAGAGACGCCCAGACTTCCCTCTCCCTAGACACTTCCTCCTGCTCCTCCGGGGGGATACCGAGGTGTTCCCAGACCAGTCGGGAAACATAATCCCTCCAGCGTGTCCTGGGTCTTCCCTGAAGTCTCCTCATGGTGGGACGCGCCCGGAACACCTCCCAGGAAGGCGTCCAGAAGGCATCCGGAACAGATGCCCGAGCCACCTCTGAGCTCCTCCCGAGTAACCGAGCTCCTCACCCTATCTCTAAGGGAGCGCCCAGCCACCCTGCGGAGAAAGCTCATTTCGGCCGCCTGTATCAGGGATTTTGTCCTTTCGGTCATGACCCACAGCTCATGACCATAGGTGAGAGTAGGAATGTACTGTAGATTGACCGGTAAATCGAGAGCTTCGCCTTGCAGCTCAGCTCCTTCACCACGACAGACCGGTACATCGACCGCATTACTGCAGAAGCTGCACCGATCCGTCTTTCAATCTCCCGTTCCATCCTTCCCTCACTCGTGAACAAGACCCCAAGATACTTAAACTCCTCCACTTGCGGCAGGAACTCTCCACCAACCTGAAGTGGGCAAGCCACCTTTTTCTGACTGAGCACCATGGCCTCGGACTTGGCGGTGCTGATTCTCATCCCAGCCACTTCACACTCGGCTGCAAACCATCCCAGTGCATGCTGAAGGTCCTGGTCTGAAGGGGCCAACAAGACAACATCATCCGCAAAAAGCAGAGACGAAATCGTGTGGTCCCCAAACCAGACACCCTCCGGCCCTTGACTGTGCCTAGAAATTCTGTCCATAAAAATTATGAACATAACCGGTGACAAAGGGAAGCCCTGCCGGAGTCCAACATGCACCAGGAACAAGTCTGACTTACTGCCGGCAATGCAAACCAAGCTCCTGCTCTGGTCGTACAGGGATCGGACAGCCCTTAGCAACAGGCCCCGGACCCCATACTCCCAGAGTACCCCCCACAGGATGACGCGAGGGACACAGTCGAATGCCTTTTCCAAATCCACAAAACACATGTGGATTGGTTGGGCAAACTCCCATGCACCCTCCAGCACCCTGGAAAGGGTATAGAGCTGGTCCAGTGTTCCCCGACCGGGACGAAAACCGCACTGTTCCTCCTGAATCCAAGGTTCTACTATCGGCCAAATTCTCCTCTCCAGTACCCTGGCATAGACTTTCCCGGGGAGTATAACTGTGCAACATAAATACTAAATGCAGAATAGTAACCATATATTTTGTAATGTCAAAATATCAGTCAACATCAAACATCAAAGTTCATGCGTCCTATCATACTCTATACAGTGTCTTGGTGTAAATGTATCTGGACTTAGTAAAAGCTATTTAAATTGAGAAATTACCCCATCCTTAAAACAACAACAACACTAATAATAATAATAATAATAACAATAATAACAATAATAAATTATTCATTTATTTAAATAAAGCTAAAATAAATATAAATTTTAGATATTTTTTTATTTGAATGTAAAAAATGTAAATGTTGCCTTTGTAACTAACTGAAAATAAGTTTACGTAATAAAATTACTCAAACTAAAACTCAAAAAGAAAATGTATGCAAAACAGAAATCTAAAAAAAATACTGAAATAAACTGAAATAATAAAAAATACTATTTAATATATAAAATTAAATCAAATTCAAAATATATAAAAATGGGATCTCTTGCATATTGCTATGCTTGTGTAATGTATGGTATTATTAATAATTTCAGTTGTTTTTAAATTAAATAATTCAATATTTGTGGGCATTCAGTCTCAACAAATATATATATATATATATATATATATATATATATTAATTAATTTAAATTTTGTCATGATTAATCATGTTATTCCAACCCTTTATGTTATTCTATTACCTTTATTTTTTTGAAAGAAGATATTTTGAGAAATGTCTAAAGTGTTTTTTTGTTTTTTTTTAAATCAAGATTTTTTTGCCAGCATCTTTTAAAATAAGTCCTTCAAAATAAGTCATAGAGGTTTGAAGCAACATGTAGGTGGTTAAACTCTAGGGTCAACTATCCCTTCAAGACATTGTAAAAAGATACTTGAAAATCAAACAGTAGAGTAAGAATATGCCTGAGCTTCATCAGAAAACATACAGTTTCCTCTTTCTTGAAAAGTATGAGCTGAACATGAACTGATTTTTCCTTTGTTGAATTTCACTCTGCATGGGGCCTGCTCAGGGTTTTCAGCCAGCTCTGGGACGGCTCCAAGGGAAATATTGGACAAAAGTATAGGGGCATGAACATCACTGAACAAATGGTACAGAAATATGTCCCTGATTTTTCACTTTCTCATAACAAAAGCAATCTCACTGGTTACAAAGGTCTTCAGGAACAGCCTCTCCATTATAATGTCAGTGGCACCTAATTTAATGGTGTCCTGCTAAGAGGCATGTCATATTAAATCTCCCAAGCCCTGCCGAGGTCATGCTTTATTCCTGAATCGTATGTATTCATTGTTCCCTTACAGATTCTTTGTTGGAAACACAACGAGAAGCATGTGCGTGGCTACAAATGCCACTCACCCTACACATAAATGATCAGTGAGATATGGGTCCAATTAAAAACAGTCTGCTCAAAGACTACAGGGCAAGTTGTCTTACCTCAGGCCACGCTCAGTTTTGGGGGTTTATGGCTGAAAATGATGTTGTGCATCTGGTTCAGGTTATTGTTGTTGTATTTATGAGTGGCATGACATCTCTAGGTAGAATGAATTGGGTTATCCATCAGCAGCATGAGGTCTCACATTAAACCCGAATCCCTCTGTGAGCCCACAGGTAGTTTAGATCGCATGTTAGCCAGGAAACCTTTTAATTGCATAAAGATGCCCTCGTCTGTTTCCTTTAGTTTGAGACTTGCTGGAGAACATAAATATTAAGGGAAAGGAGCTTGATCTTGTGACCTTTCTACTGGAAATGGGCCTTGCACAAAAAGGGATAGTTCGCCCGAAAATGTAAGTTCTGTCATTAATTACTCACCCTCATGTCGTTCCAAACACATAAGACATTCGTTCATCTTCTAAACACAAATGAAGATAATTTTGATTAAATCTGTGAGCTTTCTGACCCTGCAAAGACATAAATGCAACTGGCACGTTCAAGGCCCAGAAAGGTAGTAAGGACATCGTTAAAATAGACCATGTGACATCAGTGGTTCAACCTTAATCTTATAAAGCTAATATAATGAAGACTGACATGGAAGAGAAGAAATTGTTGAATAAAGTAATTATTTTTGTTGTCATAGCCTAAAATATAGCATAAAATTTAGGTTGAACTACTGATGTCACATGGACTATTTTAACAATGTCCTTAATACCTTTCTGGGCCTTCAAGGTTCAAGGCCTTAAACGTGTCAGTTGCATTGCTGTCTATGGAGGGTCAGAAAGCTTTCAGATTATATCAAAAATATCTTAATTTGTGTTCTGAAGATGAACGAAGGTCAAGGTTTGCTACAAAATGAAGGTGAGTATTAATGGCATATATTTCATTTTTTGGGTAAACTATCACTTTAATTGGACTTTTTAGGTAGTTTTGACCTGGATTTCATAATCAAAGAGTTTAGACTAGAATCTTGAAAAGACACTGAAAAACTGGAGTAATGATGCTGAATATTCAGCTTTGCATCACAGGAATAAGAAACGTTTTAAAACATTTTCAAATACAAAACCGTTATTTTAAATTGTAATAATGTTTCACAGGATTGTTGTGTTACTGTATTTTTTATCAAATAAATGCAGCCTTGGTAAGCATAAAAGTTTTAATAAATATTTTAAAAAGCTCAAACTTTTAAACTGTGTGTTAAACTTAACAGCTCTTGAAAAAATACCATTGCGCATACAGTATATGTGGTTTATTGTCACAACTCAAGAGGGGTAAGAACAATGAAAAGTGGTAACCACAAACACCAAAACAACATATCTCCATTCACCCAGTTATTGAGTAACCATTCAATCCCAGTTGAACATGTTTCAACACATACACAATAGATGCGGTATGCCAAGTGTTTACTCTGATTTCACCCCTCTCCACATGAGACCTTGTATTCTGCTCATGCCAACATGCCTACAGACTGTGCAGACAGACAGTTTAATGACATGTCTGTGCTCACCTACCATCACTCTCACAATTACACCCCAACCACCTGAATCTTATTAAACATAATGGCTTATTATTTCCCCAGCTGAATCACCATATTTGGACATTTAAAAGATTAATGTCAAACGTTTGCCAAAACAAGCTAAGACTTTTATTTGTTTTCTTTATTGTATTAGAAATTGAATTCAAAGAATGCTAGCTTCGGCACGTGATTCTAAATTCAATTTCATGCTAGTTCTGCCAAAGCTTGGCCTCCAAAATGGATGCATTTGGCTTAGTCATGTCACAGATTTCTTAATCTTACCAAAACCTCACCACTAACCTCTTACAAACTCTTACATGTGTACCATGGCTCTCGTCCTTTAGCCTCACTGGCCGGTTGAAAGCCAAGCATGAGCGTATCCCAGAGTTCCAGTGCCAGCATGCAGCGAAAGGCTGCTGTGCAGAGAGACCAGGTGCAGCTCTGTTTATCCTCCCCTGCTAATTATGTCAAATATTATTCCAGTCTGTCCTCCACATCCTTCTGCAGTGCTCTCCGGCTCTCTTAGAGAGGAAGTGTGTGTGTGTGTGTGTGTGTGTGTGTGTGTGTGTGTGTGTGTGTGTGTGTGTGTGTGTGTGTGTGTGTGTGTGTGTGTGTGTGTGTGTGTGTGTGTGTGTGTGTGTGTGTGTGTGTGTGTGTGTGTGTGTGTGTGTGTGTGTGTGTGTGTGTGTGTGTGTGTGTGTGTGTGTGTGTGTGTGTGTGTTTATGAGGAACAAATTTGTATAATGTGTGTGTATTACAAGTGTGATTTATGTGTGTCCCCATAATTTAAAACGTGAGTGTTGTGTGCACCGTGTGTGTGTGTGTAGGTGTGTGTGTGTGTGTGTGTGTGTGTGTGTGTGTGTGTGTGTGTGTGTGTGTGTGTGTGTGTGTGTGTGTGTGTGTGTGTGTGTGTGTGTGTGTGTGTGTGTGTGTGTGTGTGTGTGTGTGTGTGTGTGTGTGTTACAGGGCACTCACAGGTAATTAAGGTAACTGTACACCAGCAGGATGTGCAGGTATCAGTCTTGTTATTCTTCAGAATGAGCTGCGAGTTTGAAAGATTGTGGCATTTGAACTTATATTTAATATTTTTATAAATATTATATAGTATAATATATATATCTTTGTTAATTATTATTCTTGGTTTATGTTGGGATACAGTTAGTTATTTATTTGTTTGTTTGTTTACGTGTTTATTTATTTATTTACTTGTTTATTTTCTTGTAATTTAAGTATTTATTATTTGGTTTAGTTGAGTAGTTTAGTTTAGTGCATGTGCATTTGCATTTGTATTTATGCATTTAGCAGACGCTTTTATCCAAAGCGACATACAGTGCATTCAGGTTATAATTTTGTTTGTCAGTACATGTGTTCCCTGGGAATCGAACAACCTTTGCGCTGCTAACGCAATGCTCTAACCACTGAGCCACAGGAACAGTGTAGTTAGTGTAGTTTGTTTCATAATTAATCACCTTTGCAACATTGACAGTTTTTGAACTGAACTGAATCAGCTTTGAACTATGTTTTGTACTGGCGGTGGCCGAGAGAAAAAAAACTGCAAATTAGAAAAAAACGCCTTTAATAAAACGACTTACTCAATTTGACAACACACACGCTGCAAATGCTCACAACACAACCAAAAAGAAACGCGCTGCAAATAGAAAAAAAACGCCTTAATTAAGAAAACACTTTCGTCAATTTGACAACACGCACACGCTGCAAATGCTCACAACACAACCAAAAAAGAAACGCCCTGCAAATAGAAAAAAAACGCCTGCAAATTAAGAAAACAACTTTCGTCAATTTGACAACACACACACGCTGCAAATGCTCACAACACAACCAAAAAAGAAAGCCCTGCAAATGAAAAAAACGCCTGCAAATTAAGAAACAGTATTTGTATGCTCAAAGTGTATTGGTTGTGTTGTGAGCATATGCAGTGTGTTTCTTTATTTGTTTGTGTTGTGAGCATTAGCACCATCTGCTGTCAAACTGATGAAAATGTTTTCTTGATTTGCTGGTGCTTTTTCTATTTGCATGTGTTTTCTGAAGTTGCAGTGCGTTGAGCTCTCTCGGCCACCGTATGTTTAACTGAATGATGACAATTATTTTCTGTAGAGCTGTATTATAGCTGAAATTGAAGTCATTTAATTAATGAATTTCTCAGCATTTGATTTTTCTGTTTTACTGTGAAGCTGCTTTGAAACGGCCAGTATTGTATAAAGTTCTGTAATTATTAATATTTATTCATTTATTTGGTGCATTTATTATTATTATTATTATCTGTTATTTTGGTACTATCAATTATTAATACAGGTGCATCTCAATAAATTAGAATGTCGTGGAAAAGTTCATTTATTTCAATAATTCAACTCAAATTGTGAAACTTGTGTATTAAATAAATTTAATGCATACAGACTGAAGTAGTTTAAGTCTTTAGTTCTTTTAATTGTGATGATTTTGGCTCACATTTAACAAAAACCCACCAATTCACTATCTCAACAAATTAGAATATGGTGACATGCCAATCAGCTAATCAACTCAAAACACCTGCAAAGGTTTCCTGAGCCTTCAAAATGGTCTCTCAGTTTGGTTCACTAGGCTACACAATCATGGGGAAGACTGCTGATCTGACAGTTGTCCAGAAGACAATCATTGACACCCTTCACAAGGAGGATAAGCCACAAACATTCATTGCCAAAGAAGCTGGCTGTTCACAGAGTGCTGTATCCAAGCATGTTAACAGAAAGTTGAGTGGAAGGAAAAAGTGTGGAAGAAAAAGATGCACAACCAACCGAGAGAACGGCAGCCTTATGAGGATTGTCAAGCAAAATCGATTCAAGAATTTGGGTGAACTTCACAAGGAATGAACTGAGGCTGGGGTCAAGGCATCAAGAGCCACCACACACAGACGTGTCAAGGAATTTGGCTACAGTTGTCGTCAGAGGCGTCTTACCTGGGCTAAGGAGAAGAAGAACTGGACTGTTGCCCAGTGGTCCAAAGTCCTCTTTTCAGATGAGAGCAAGTTTTGTATTTCATTTGGAAACCAAGGTCCTAGAGTCTGGAGGAAGGGTGGAGAAGCTCATAGCCCAAGTTGCTTGAAGTCCAGTGTTAAGTTTCCACAGTCTGTGATGATTTGGGGTGCAATGTCATCTGCTGGTGTTGGTCCATTGTGTTTTTTAAAAACCAACGTCACTGCACCCGTTTACCAAGAAATGTTGGAGGACTTCATGCTTCCTTCTGCTGGCCAGCTTTTTAAAGATGCTGATTTCATTTTCCAGCAGGATTTGGCACCTGCCCACACTGCCAAAAGCACCAAAAGTTGGTTAAATGACCATGGTGTTGGTGTGCTTGACTGGCCAGCAAACTCACCAGACCTGAACCCCATAGAGAATCTATGTGGTATTGTCAAGAGGAAAATGAGAAACAAGAGACCAAAAAATGCAGATGAGCTGAAGGCCACTGTCTAAGAAACCTGTGATTCCATACCACCTCAGCAGTGCCACAAACTGATCACCTCCATGCCACGCCGAATTGAGGCAGTAATTAAAGCAAAAGGAGCCCCTACCAAGTATTGAGTACATATACAGTAAATGAACATACTTTCCAGAAGGCCAACAATTCACTAAACATTTTTTTATTGGTCTTATGAAATATTCTAATTTGTTGTGATAATGAATTGGTGGGTTTTTGTTAAATGTGAGCCAAAATCATCACAATTAAAATAACTAAAGACCTAAACTACTTCCGTCTGTGTGCATTGAATTTATTTAATACACGAGTTTCACAATTTTAGTTGAATTACTGAAATAAATTAACTTTTCCACGACATTCTAATTTATTGAGATGCACCGGTATTTTTTATTTATTTATTTTAAATAATTTCTTTCAAGGCTGCTTTCTTCCTGCGACCGGATTAGCAAGCTCTTCCCCAGACCTTGTACTTGTCAAGGCATTTTACAAGGCTAGGACTAAAGGCATTACTTTAAAGTGACACTTTGTTGTAGAATTAAAGAAAAGAAAGTAAAGCCTTTCGTTACACTGGAACTGGAAGTACATGTCATTGTGCACGTGTGTTTAATGCCTGTGAGGTGTTGAAATATTCTGGGCTTGGGTAACAGTATGAGTAATAGCGCTGGAGTTCAGAGACCCTGCTGTTTGACTCTGTCATGTCAATATGCTGGCGTTTGGATTTAGTGGTGGGGCGTGAAGACTTTCGGGCAGCTGGATATTCATATCCAGTGGCATTTTGAAGGGATATATTTTTGCACTTGAGATTGGAGAATGGACTAGTACAAGTTATTTACATGACATGCATATGCAACTTGAAATAAACATTCCATGGGGCTGCGATCAGATGTCCATTGCTGGAACACTGTTGAATGGGTAAATAAGGTTAATTAGCATAGTTTGGATTTAAACCGAATAGGCCGCATCCCACAGGAAGTAGAATTGGAATTTGAGAGACAGGGACAGGAATTTACTGAGCCGTTATTTAGCTGTTATCTATCTATCTTTCTGTCTGTCTGTCTGTCTGTCCATCTATCTGCCTGTCTTTCATTCTATCTATCTGTCTGTTTGTCTGTCTTTCCATCTGTCTGTCTGTGTTGTTTTATCTGTCATTCGTTCTTTCTATCTGAATTTTATCTGTCTGTCTGTCTGTCTGTCTGTCTGTCTGTCTGTCTGTCTGTCTGTCTGTCTGTCTGTCTCTGTCTATCTATCTATCTATCTATCTATCTATCTATCTATCTATCTATCTATCTATCTATCTATCTATCTATCTATCTATCTATCTATCTATCTATCTATCTATCTATCTATCTATCTATCTATCTATCTATCTATCTATCTATCTATCTATCTCTCTATCTCTCTATCTCCATCTCTCTATCTCTCTCTCTCTCTCTCTCTCTCTCTCTCTCTCTCTCTTCATCTAAAATTAAAATAAGCTTTATTGTCTATTGGCATCCAAAGCATTGTATTGCCAAAGCATTCTATTACAAACGATGAATAAGGAACAAACGATTATATAATACATAAAACAAGAATAGATCTGTGAAATAATTAAGTAAATGCATTCTTTCTATTTTTTTTACAAAGTCTATTTTTTTTTACTTAATTTTTTTTTAATCTCTCTGAAGAAAAATATTTGTCATCTGTTAATTTTTTTTATCTCTCTCTCTCTGTCTGTCTGTCTTCCTTCTATCTGTTATCTGTCTATCTGTCGTCTATCTCTGTCTATTCGTATCATCTTTTATATGTCGTATGTACGTATCAGGGCAATTCTGCATCCTTTTTGCTACCTCAATTGAAATTCTAGAACTGATGGCTTCACATCAAACTTTGTCAAAGCAGATGTTTTTGATCAGTAGTTGATTATTAAATCCATCTCACAGTTTCTGTCTCACAACCTCTGCATATAGTCCATGACACATCAATACTAAATCAGATAGGCTTTTTATAGATGCCCTGAGGACCATAACTATAAAGCTGAACCCTGTATTAAGTGTCTTTGGCTGAGAGCGCTGCATTGCGTAATAGAGTGTGTAACAATGGGTTTGATGTTGTGAATAATTGACTAATATAAACTGACTGTTGGCTTTGGATTGATATAAGATGGCTGTAAATGTGTTTTCAGATGCAGCGAGTAACTTTGAAGCTGTTTTAAGAATGGGTGACCAGTTTCACTCTTTAATTGTCCCTTTTTTCCCCAACAAACAATCATTTTCTGTCTGTTTAATTTTATTTACCTGTTCCATGCAGAATGAGTTTGCATTTCATTATGTCTGAATATGAGCTAAAGATCTACATATTCCAAAAGAATGACCTCATCTTTGAGCTTTAGCCAGTCTCTTTCTTTTATTATCAATAATAAACTGCAGGTAACAAATAATATTTGGCTTTCTGTGGTTTCCTTTGGCAGTCTTTGTCCTGTAGCGCAGACATGCACATAGGAAAAAGTTCCCTTGATGCTTCATTTTGTGGCCCATGGAGTGTATTTGTCTGTATGGGTTTGTCCTGGGGCCTTTTGGATTCACCCAGTGGTTGGAGTCTTGGGGACCTCTTTAAACACGGTGTGAAGACAAAAGAGACGCCGTACATCAAAGATGCTTTCCCAGTGTGTGTTTGAGTAGAAATCATACCAAACATCCTCAGCCAACAGCATCCAGCAGCCTTCTGTCTCTGAACCAAGATGGACACTAACAGTGAGTGGAGCCTTCACAAGGGACCATATGGAGTTAGGCTTGTCTGGGCTGTGTGAAAGTGACCCTTCACTGACATCAGGTCATATTACCGATGAAGTTGGGGTTCGATTCCCCTTTTTGCACCAAAATTGTGCAGTAAATTGACCTGTTTTACAAATTGATTTTTTTTTGGAATATACTAATAACATTGAATAGTTGTTTATGTGCCACTAACAATATGTTTTACATTGCATATGCAAATAAACAAAACAGTCTTTGTTTGCAAGTTTAAAGAGATTTGTAAATATATTTTAACATACCATGTGATATAATTCAGCATTTTATAATTGTGTAAACTGCTGTAATGCAACAAACTATGCTGTTGTGAATACAATTCATAGAAAACAATTCACTGGTATTATTTTTAGTATCACTGATATAGTTTTTTTAATCAGTTAATATTTTTATAATTTCTACTTTTGTAATTTGTAGTTTATATTTGATTTTAGTTTCAGTTTGAGTTTTAGTTATCTATAATAAACCTGCAATTCAAATATAGGGTGTCTGTAAATAATATCAAGTTATTATAGTTATTAAAATAAAGTAGCCAAATTGTTTGCATTTTTATCATTTAATAATTATGCATCACAAGTTACTTTTGATGCAACAGTCAGATTATATTTAAATGCAGTATATAGCAAATAAAAGTTAGGAGTATTTCATTTATTATTTTTATTATTTTATTTTGTATTCATTTTGAAATGAAGGACAGTGCCAAATGAATGGTTTGTTTATTATTTTAACATCCACAATGATTTGATTCAGCATCTTTATGATATCCAAAACTGCTTTTATGAAACATAAAGGGGTTATTGCGAATGAAATTGATATAATTCAGTTCAGTAAATTCTATTTTGTTTTAGAAGGATAGTGAAAATAAAGTAACTTGAATGTACAAATCTTCAAAGAAACTGTTTAACAAATGTATACATTTAGAAAAGAGTTATTTTTTATTCAACTCTCAAAAGCTATTTAAATGCATTAGGCCTACCAATAAAATTCATGGCAATGAATCTGTTTACACAGAGTACATGATGTTTGAATCATTTTATTTTTGGACTGCTAGACCGGATTGTGCACAAATGACTGGTTTGTTTAGTAGAGTATAGAAATATAGTGAATTCATATGAATATACAATGTGCTGACTTAATTGCAAAAAGCTGGTTAATCAAATGACTTCATCAGTTCTATACAAAGTGACCCCTGACTGAACCATGGTGCTGATAATAGAGCAATGCAGAACAATCTAATTAGTTCTCATTAGCAGACAAACAGTGTTCAGGCAAATATGTCAAACGTCATTATAAGGAATCACACACTGTTTCATGTATTTTAGTGAACTTAACAATTTTCCAGTGGACCAGTGAACAGCTCCAGGACGTTTCTCTGAACTTCTGCCATATAAGACACATTTTGTGTTTATTCTAAAATGTTCATGCTGGTTTTCTGAGTGGTGTATTAACGTAAACCGTGCAAATCATTTGAAATACTGAATTTCGAACCATGTGTTTGGATTTAAGCGAGACAACTGATGAAGAACGTGATGTTGTTATTGATATGGCAGATTGCAGCAGAGGATGTGGGGAGGGGTGAGTAAAGTGTTTAATCTATTAATTATGTGGATAGACCTGGAGAAGAATGACTGTTCAATGTTCCAGCACAAAAAATCTGACAAAAAATGGTTGTTTTTTCCTAGTCAAACATGCTTGTGCATGTTACAGTTTCAGCTCTGGTAGTAGAAATGTGGTATGGCTTTGTGCCTTTGAAAATACAATAGAGATGATTGATGAGCTTGAAAATCTTTAAATTTAGCTCGCAGGCAGAAGTGGAGACAGAAGAGATCTTTTCTCAATGTTTTTCTTTCTAAAAATCACGCTATTGTTCTTATGTATGAGCCCGTCAAGCAAACAAGAGCTTTAAAAATTGTCATCCACAACAATTATTGGCAGGTTTACAAAGTCTAAATGTTTGGCAATTGTGGCTTTGACAATACAGAAATCTCTGCGGACTACAGCGTGTCAACGTTGACTCTTGTGTGGTATTTTGTTATGGTTACACAACATGCAATTGTATTGAGCTGCTGTTCTGTGTCCCAGCATCCCTGAGGCGTGAGTGGGACAGCTCTTGATTGTGGTCCATTGTCTCGACGGGTTTGCTGAGGGGAATTTTGGCATGGTGATCCACGTTGGGTCGAAGCAGAGGAACCAAAGTCAGGCTTTCAGGTTGGCATTGTATCTCCCTCTACTCCTCTCCTTTTACATATCTATAAAAGTTTCATCCTGAACGGGATGGTTCATCTGATGCAGCTTTTTTGCTGTTTTTCAGGGTTATGGCTAATGGGGTGAAAGGTGGGATTGATTCAAGGCCCACAGCTCAAGGGAGGCCCACAACAATTCTAGTAGGATTGATGTCAGACTAAGAAAAAAAATCTGTAGAAAAACACTGTTTCTGGTAGTTTTCTGCACGACATGCAAACATTTTCTTAAACTTTAAAGGCCAACACAGTCCAATGCATAATTCAAAATACAATTCAAACATCTGTTAAAAATCAATATGGAAAATTATTTTTAACACAGCACATTGGGCCCTATTTTTACAGACTTTTCTTAGAATATATAATTATCTTGTTCATATGTCACTATAAAACATAAAGTAAAATAATACAATTATGTTTTATTCTTTATTAGAATATACTCCAACTACTACTACTACTTATTATTATTATGTAATTACTAATAATTCTCTAAATTCATCCCTAAAATATGTTCAATGTGGGGCAGTTTTCAATATCTTTCCAGATTCTTCTCAGGGTTGAGTTTGTCAAGTAATATGAACAGTTACAGGTGGTTTAACACTTATGTCATTCACTGTAAAAGTAAATCCTCATTTATTTCTCACGTCATCACCTAAAAAAATTAGAGTTTTTTTAATGGCTGCCATTCCTTTAAGCTAGCTTTATTCTTTAATGGACAAATATAATCTGCTGAAAAGAGTTCATTATTAAATTACACTGCATCAAATGTTTTCTAAAAAAACATGCAACATGCTGAACGTCTAAATTAACATAATTAAACATTGTTGAAACTTAATTTGATTTTATTCATGATATGTAGTCTAGTTCAGCTCAAATTAAAATTAAATAAATACTAAACAAAGATAAATGATGAGCAATGGGATCAATTTCTTCAATAATTAATTTAAATATATATTGTTTTGGTATCAGTAAGAACAGTCAATGTAAAACTGAATGAATGTCTTTTTTGGATGCATTTTTATTGCAGTCATTTTACAGTATTGTAATGACATTTGACAGACCTGCTGTGATAGAAATGTGATGACAGAAAACCTTTGTTTTGTAATATTGTATTGGTGGGGTTGGAAAATGACTTAAAGGGATCATGGACTTACATTCATGTTGTTTCAAAACTTGAGAACTACGAGTTTCCTTCTTCTGTTGAGCATAAAAGAAAGTACTTTAAAGAATATGGGTAGCAAAACAGTTGATGGTTCCTATTGACTTCCACAGTATGGAAAAAAATAAGTCAGTGAAAACCATCAATTGTTTAGTTAAAAATATCTTCTTTTGTGTTCAGCAGAATAAAGAAATGCATACAGGTTTGGAACAACTTGAGTAAATTATTATTTTTTTTTGGGTGAACTATCCCTTAAATTTGGATTCATAATGTACCACTCTTCAACAATGGCATTAACTATGAACTGAACTTTGCAGTGCTGCAGCAAACACAACAATACACATCATTACTGGTTATTACTGTTTCAACACCTCATACACTTATTCCTTGTCAATGTCGTATTGTCCTGTTTACATACTGGGCTATTGCTGATCATGTTGGACCTTATAATGTTTACATTCTATGTATTTGTACTTTAACTGCACTGTCGATTGAGGCTCTAATGTAATCTCGTTGTTTTATAACAATGACAATAAATTATTTATATATAAGGCAGATTCAAACTTGGGTTGCTGTACTAGACCAGACCAGACTTGACTAGACCCCTATCTAGCTTAATGTTCATATTAAAACAAGAGCCCATAGCAGAAGGGACCCATAATGCCCTTTTCTCTGCTGTACACCTATGCCATCCTTCACTTCAGTTTTCACAAACCCCTTCCAGTCTCATCTCTCATTCTTCTCTATTTGCTTTGTCTCAGTCTATTAGTTTTTCTATTATCTGGTCTCCCTAGATGCTTTTAAGCCATAGGTGAAATGTGTATTTTGTTTGGTTTTTCTGAGAGCGTCTAACTTCATCTTTCTCTTCACTTCCTATTACGGTACATGAGGGATTAAAACAAAGAAAGCTACACTATTATCAGATTGGCAGTGTGCACAGACACTAACACAAACACAGCCAGTATCCAGCACGTTCTGTTGTTCCACTGTGTACAGAGATGGATTCAGTATTTAATCTAGCACTAGAATCACTGTTTGATCCAGCAGTAAAATAACATTGTCTTAAAACTACAGTCACCAACAAGCAGCTGCGGAGTAATTTAGTCAAAGAACAGTCAAGCGGAAAACCTCAAAAGACACAGTCTGTCGTAATATGCTCTGCATTAACATCAAATATTCGTAAAGATGGGAATCCTCAGGAATCACTCTCGTTTTGATTATTCTTCCACTTAACAATTATTTTATTATTTTTGGAAACAACATACAGTTGAATAATAGTCTGATGTTAGCGTGTTGCTAAGATAACTTCACAAAACTCTATTAATAAGCATAGAACGTTTATAATAAGCATTTATCCAAAGCGACTTACAGTGAATTCAGGTTATACTTTTTTAATGGCTGGGAATTGAACCCACAACCTTTTGCACTTAACGCAATGATGAGCCACAGGAACAGGAAAAATAGCTTTCTTCATTAATCATACTGTACATGCAATCCTGTCTTTTAATTAAGCTAAATCAAGTTATCTTAGGAGGCACATTTTATAAATTATGATTAATAATTAAGATGCACATTTTGGAAAAACCTTGCAGTATCCATGTGAATCCTCAAATTAATAGTTCACCCAAAAATGTGTTGAAAATATACTACTGACCCTCAGGCCAGCCGAGATGTAGATGAGTTTGTTTCATCCACAAAACAGATTTTGAAAAAAATATAGCATTAAATCACTTGCTCACCAATGGATCCTCTGCAGTGAATGGGTGCCGTCAGAAGGAGAGTCCAAACAACTGAAAACATAACATAAAACATCAAATAAACATAAAAAACACAATTAATGAGTAATTCACATTACTCCAATCGGTACATTAACGTATTGTGAAGCAAAAAGCTGTGTATTTGTATAAACAAATCCATCAAGACCTTTTTAACTTCATCTCGTCTGAATCAGGATAGAAATATGCACAGATCAAGCACTGTCTACAAGCGAAAACAGTCAAAAACACTTAAACTGGATTTTAATGTGGACAACAGGGGAGGAACTTTTTCACTGCATGGGGGAAGAATTTGCATCTGAAATATTTACTCATATTTTATTGTGATATTTTTATCATCTATTTGAACTCTCATTCCGATGGCCCCCATTCACGGCAGAGGATCCATATAAGAAAGTGATGTTATGCTAAATTCCTCCAAATCTGTTCCAATGAAGAAAAAAGTCATCTGCATCTTTGATGGCCTGAGGTTGAGTAAATTTTCATTGTTGGCCAAACTATTCCGTTGTTCTTTCTGGCAACTCAATATGTTTTAGAGCAGATCAAACTCGTTTAATCTTAAAATGAACTTAAAATTTGCAGTGGATCTGTGCTAGAGAGATATTAATGCAGTCAGATGGAAGCATTGGTCTATTTCATAAGCCAAACCATCACTACCATCTGTTTATATAATGGCAGCTGGATGGGGAATTGGTGTAAAGTTCAGTGTTACAATATCACCATCTGGAATAATAAATAAATGTAACCATAAAAGAGCTTGTTTGTTGTCATCTAGTTTGGCAACTTTCCAGTGAACTTCTTCCAGTGAATGTGGGGATTGTTTAGCTTACACAGAAAGGAGTAAATGTCAGGAAGCCTGGACATAGACGCAAAAATAACCGTAGTCATATATAATTCAAAAGAAACAGATTTTCATATTGGGAAGACAAATACAGTGTAGGTGGTTGTGGTTTATGGCTGTAACCCCATTACACATCAGATGTTTGGCTTTTTTATTGAGAGCTTTGATTTGAACATAAAAGTTTGAATCAATTTTCAACATCTGTGTTGATCTGGATCTGGATTTTTACATCCAGTTTTAGTTAATAAATAGCTATAAAAATAGTTCATAAAATACTAAAGTAAATGGATCAAGTAAGCTTCATTTTACAAATTTAACTTGGCTGCACAATACAAAATCAATGCAGCGGAAAAAACATTATTAGGAATTATCAGGTCGCATTAGCTCAGTTTAATTAACTAAACAGAAAAAGCTGAAAAAATCTGCATTTTAAATGCAAGAAAAGGAAAGGAGACCAACGGAGAATCTCAAACTTTAAATCTCATTACATGTATCAGCATTTTTTAAAGAAATTGTTTCTTTTATTAGGCAAAAATTCATTAAATTCTTAAAAAGTGAGCGAAGGCTTTTACATTGTTCCAAAAGATTTATATTTCAAAGAAATGCTGCGCCTTTGAATTTTTTTATATTAAGCAGCAAAACTGTTTTCAACACTGATAATAATAAGAAATGTTTCTTGAGCAGCAAATCAGCATAATATAATGATTTCAGAATATTACGCTTTTTAATGTAGAACATTGATTAGCTATTGAGTATGTTTTATAGCAAGAATAGAACAGTTCCATTCAAAACAATTCCATTATTATTAAAAATAATAATAATTTTGTTAGCATTACTTTAATTGTATGGATAAGACTTTCTAAATTAGTTCAGTGAATGTTATTATTTGACTCTTCCCTTTTTCTCAAACCATCTCCGTTCTAGACCAGCCCTGCTGAATCATGCTAAATGAAGATGAAACAGCGCTGGACTGCTGTGTTTCTGTGTGAAAGCGCAGCTGTGTAGGCAATACTAGGTCAGCTGGACCTCTCTCTGTGCCCTGTGTGTGTGTGTGTGTGTGTGTGTGTGTGTGTGTGTGTGTGTGTGTGTGTGTGTGTGTGTGTGTGTGTGTGTGTGTGTGTGTGTGTGTGTGTGTGTGTGTGTGTGTGTGTGTGTGTGTGTGTGTGTGTGTGTGTGTGTTTCCTCAGGTGTTTTCCTTCTTTGATGCTTGATGGAAAACTCTTTATAACATCAATAAACTTACTGAGCACCATTTCTGCCTGTGAATCCACAAAAATGTCGTTTTCCTGCAACCGTTTCATGCAGTTTCCGTGAAGTTCTGTCCCTGCTTATGACAAAGTGCACAGTCGAGAAGGTTAAGGAGAAGAAACAGAATCTCTCAAGCGAGTATGGCCAGCAGTTTGTGAGTAATAGGAACCACATGTATGAAATTTTGATTTAAGTGGTAATACATGAGAAAACTAAAGCTTCATCTCTTCCTGCGGGCTGTGTGTAACTCTGCCTCTCCATGGCTACTCTTCAGGCAGGAGGGGAGGAGATGCGAGGGGTGTGATGAGGTCAATCCCCTGGTGCTTGATAGTGAAACTGAAAAATCATGGAGAAAATATGGACTCATGGCACATGCTACAGCATTTCCTGTACAGAGACTGGAGTGTGGAGGTACAAAACAGTTATAAATATAACAAATTAAGGCATGCTTATTTTTTCCTTAAAAATCTTAATCCATATCATAAAATTTGATTAGACTTTAGAATTTATTAGATGTCATAGAAAGTCATGAAAAGGGCAAACATTAAGTTTAGAAAAGAATAGAAAAGGGTCCTGTCCAAACTGTTGCTATAAAATTAGAAGCACACAATTCCCTAGAATATCATTATATGCCTAAACATTAAGATTTGTACTCATGGAAATTACTAAAGTAGTCAAACCTTTCATTAGAAGGTTGGCAATATAGTGTATGGTCCATTTTTAGAGGCCATCTGTACTATAGTTATAGTATGAGTTAGAAAGCATTAGTACTTTATTTAAATTAAGTAATAATAATGCAATAGTTTGCATCACTATTTTTAAATTATGACAACTTCTAATGCAATTATGTTTCATTGAGTTAGAAGAACGTAATAAATATTAAGTTAGAAGAACTTAATAATTTGTAGCATAGAACATATATTTGCTCCAACTAATGGATTTGTGGGCCTGGAACCAATTAATCTTATATTAGTTTTACATAAAATCAACAGCTAACACAACACATGCTAAATGTAACTTACTTAGCATGTAAATATAAGGAACAAGTGAGATATTACTTGCCTTTGGCTGTAGGGAAGTCATTGCTCATAGAGTCAATAGTGTTTACCTTCTTGTGGTCTACTCTTCTGCACAATGGTAACCACGAGTACTTCAACAGCAAAAACGTAGCAGTTCAATAGCAGTGGACCTCAGAGAACACTACAAAATCATTTTAAAAAGGCAGTTCATGACCCCAATAAATTAACCTCTTATAATCATGTGTAAATGTGCTAATCAATTCAATACAACTGGGCACATTTTTGGTTTAAAACTAGCATTTCAAATGTTTAAAAGCCTGACGTTTGTTTAAGGGGAGCCTAGAATGTCTGAAAATGGAACTGAATAAAATATCTTACATTTCTGTCTTGAAGGTGTAGTAAAAGTTTATGCTAAATGTATGCTAAATAAATAACAGTGTATGGAGTGCATAAATAAGTGACTGAATGTTCTTAAATGTTTTCCTCATGATGTAATCCCATGACCTCTTGTCTTTTTCTCAAAGTACATGATATTACAGTCTAATAACATATATATAGGTGCTCTATTACAATGCAATTATAATTATTTGTTCTGAAACACTAATGTAATGATCCTTACTCCACCCAATAAAACGTCTTGCTACCAAAGAATTGTGTTTAGGCACATTTCACTGCTGGTTTGTGGCCTCCGGCCTTGTAAAATAAATATTTGATCGGAAAAGCTAGTTACTGCAGGCTTTTGATGGCTGTGTAATGCTTTGCGCTGTGACTCTGGGTATGAGGGGAGTAAACTGGCTTCCCCTCTGGTTCACAGAGAGTTTTCTGTGGGAGCCAATACAATTACACCACAGTTTATTACTCAAAATGGATCTAATAATAATGGTGTTATTCTCAGAATACGTCCTAATGATATCTGTCTTATTTATTTCTCATAGCTCTTCCTCTATCGGCCAGGTGCTCCTCAGTCTGAACGAATCTAAACAGATGCAGATCATTTTATTTTTTGAAAGGAAACAACACAAAGCGTTCATCAAATGTCAAATGTACACTGCAAAGGTGGCACAGAAGCACTTCTGAAGTGGTATTTAGATCACTGCTTCTGGTTCTGGTTTAATGCTGCTCGGAGGTGACATGAATGCATTTACATAACAAATGCAACTGTAAGATGGTTTACACCAGCCATAATTTTAATACACCATTTTGCCTTTACACTAATTTTGAGCTGGCAAAAAGCAGCCTTAACTCGGCTATGTAGATGACTAAATACTGAACTCCTACAAAGTAAGTTCATTGCTTGTGCTTGGTACAACAGCCCTGTATAAAAGGGAAAGTGTTTTTTTTTTTTTTTTTTTAACATGCCTCATTTTCTTTCTCTTCAAGCCCTATGACTACAATGACAATGATGGACTGTTGTCACCCAGCATACATTGCAGTTTAATGATTGTTTGTGGAGCCGATACTGTGGATTGGAGATGTACAGAATAATGTAGATATGTTACAGTTTAGGCCTGGCTCTCCTTTTAAAACTGCTATTTAGGTCAAGGAGGTTATGATCAGAAGCCCATTTTCTTGGAAGAGTAAAGCCTAAGCACAGTGCAACAGAATGCCATCCTTTGGGATTTTGGGAAGCAGCACAGCAGACCTGGGAAATGCTGCAATGGGAGGTCTCATACAAGAACTTTCTTAACAACTCAGTTTGAATCCTCAAGGGATGCTTGAGAGAAATTATCAACATGCACTGAATCATTTCATATTGCAAAAGACCATCGTTGGGTCTCATATTTGGACATTTTGTGACTTTGAAAGTCCTTTTCTCAAGAGATTTTTGTTGTTGTTGTTTTACCTTCAACTGCATCTGTTTGTGTGTTTGTAAAAATGAATAAGCAAGGGATTGCGATCAAATCTGACAGTAGCTATTTTCCATCCGAAGATGCAAATTTAATGTATGCGCAACACTGGAATAATGCAGAAACATTTGCAAATAAAGCCCCGTACAACGAGTCAGAGAGAACAAAATCTTCACTTCCTGATAAACTGGCTCTAAATATCACTAAGAAAAGTAGGAGAAGCAACTCAATATAATAATAATCACATCTGATAAATTATTTGCACCTCATAACGAGAAGACAAAACACAATAAATATGGTTATTCCTTTTGGAGTTGAATGCCTGCTGTTTGGGAATGCAGTCATGTAAGACAATTATACAGAAATAATTTGATCAAGGCATTACAGAACGACCAAAACAACTTTTTAGATGCTGCACAACAAGATCGGTCCGCTGTTTAGTCAAGTTATCCCGTCCCATCATGCAAAGTCACATGACTGTTTTGATGCACATGGTGGAATTTATTCGGTAAATGTGTTTCCTTTCCATCATAGTTTATGCACTTTTTTTCTTATCGGATAAAAAATGTATCCTTGCCAATTGTGAGCATACATTTTTTAATGCGCATTTTTTAGAATTTATGCACATCTTGGTGTTTCCATCCAGCGTTTTTTTTTCATGCAATATTACAAAATGCGCATAAAAATAGGGGGGGTGGAAACATAGCCAATGACGACATTTCTAATGTCAGCAATACAATTGTAATTGTTTTTCATTTTCCATTCATCAAAGGAAAAAAAAAGTATAGCTTCCACAAAAAACATCAAGCAGCACACCAGTTTTAAACTGTGATCATAATAAATAAAATACAAATCTTAAGCACTAAATCAGCTTTACCATCACTCAAATTATTTTTTTTATATATTTATATAATATAATTTTAATACAACGTAATATAATATAATATATGTTTTTTTAATATATTCAGAGACAAAGCGGTTTAATTTGAAGGAAAATGTAGCAGTATTACTGTTTTTACTGAATTTTGATTAAGTAAAGGCTGGAAAATGAAAATATATCAATAAAGTTGCTGGTATGGAAAGATCCTGCCTAAAGATTCATAAAAAATGTCTCTGTTCCAAAGAAAAATAACTTTCAAATGAGAGGGTAAGAGTAAAAAAGACCGAATTCTATTTTTTAGCTAAACTGTTCTACTACTAAAGAAAGTCCTGCATGCCATGGCAAGTCAAATCATGTTAGTTTGATTTTGTTTGAAGGTCATTTATATTTGTGTTCATGTCAGTATGTGTTTATGTGTATGTTCAGGAGATTATTTGTGTTTGCTGCATTTCCAACATTCCCAGCATGACTCACTGAGAAACTGACTTTATTTATTCTTAAAGTCCATGATACAGATTTGCCCTCCTGTTTGCCCTCCTTCACTCTAATATTAACACATTACCTGGAATCTTCTTCCCAATATCGGTATGTATTTGACAGATATTCTTATTAAGTCTTTGATTCTTCTCCCATTACATGCACACATGCTTTAGAGAACACACACAGCACCAGGATGTGGATTGGCTGTCACGAGTCACATATTATTGACATTGATATCAGGACTCTCATCCCTTTATCAAACCAAGAGTGAGCGAGAAAGAGAGATGAAGGAGGAGATGTGAAGAGAGAGACGGTCTCCATTTACATCTGGCTGAACATCAGGTTAGATCACCTCTATTAGTACACCCTACTCTGCCTAAAACCAGTTGATATTTCTGAACATCTTTCAAGGATAAAAATGAGAATTTCTAAGGCTGCGTTTACATAAATCTTTTAAGCTTTAAGCTGTTGAAACATCCTTGTTCAGCATGCATGATGTTGTGAGGTCTGGGACGCAGGCTTCTGGCACTGCATGTACTTCATTAAACTTTTTTGCACCATTTTATCATAGCCGTCTCTGCAACCATGAAAAAGTGCACATTTTATTTTGGGCACAGCATGATTAATACTCTAGGGAAAGTTGTGTGTGTTGTGTGTGTGTGTGTGTGTGTGTGTGTGTGTGTGTGTGTGTGTGTGTGTGTGTGTGTGTGTGTGTGTGTGTGTGTGTGTGTGTGTGTGTGTGTGTGTGTGTGTGTGTGTGTGTGTGTGTGTGTGTGTGTGTGTGTGTGTGTGTGTGTGTGTGTGTGTGTGTGTGTGTGTGTGTGTGTGCGTGTGCCACTTTGCTCCTCACTGTTTCACATTACCAAAATCAGCAAATAAAACCTGGTCTTGACAGAGGCACACAAATCAACAACATGTACGATAAAGTCACCCAATCCATAGCTGGCCCCTTCTAACATTCAGCCTGACACAATGCATCTGAGCCGTGCGCTGGCACTGAGGCTGAAACCAGATACTCATCAAACCTCCCGAGCACCTCTCGCTTTCTGCTCAATCTCAGCTACATGCCTATAGTTACATATAGTATATGCTTTTTTTTTTGAACACATGAACACATTTAAGATAGAATTCATCTTGGCCCTTATCAAAAGGGGAAAAAAAACAAACATTGTTTCTGCCACGGCACAGTTTTGATATATAAAAAATCCCACGGCACACCACTAAGCCTTACCAAAAAAAAAAGATACAAAGGGGAAACGTATGTTTTATAATATCCCCCCCCCAATAATTCAAACATTTCGTCATCAGAACTGGAATTTTGGCTTTATATATGATCAGACACTTGCACTTACTTTATGAGAATCATACGCAAATGGAGTTAATGAGGTTTTTGACGAGTGAGCTTTTGACAGAGATCTGTGTTTTGTCCATCATTAGAACAGTCTCTGAGGCAGTAAATTAATAGCATCACCTTTTCATCAGTTTGTAGATTATAAAGTTTATTGTAGCTATATAGGCGCTCAGTTTCTCTTGTTGTAATACATTAGGCCAAAATCTCATGATATAAAAGACGAACAGCGATGATATTTAAAATGTACAAAAGTGTGGCTACAACTAGACAGCAAATGCTAAGACTCTTCTCTGCTCTTTATACACACAAAAAAACATTTAAATGAAAAAAACGATTGTGCACAAGGGATCTTCAACTAAATAATAGCTTTTAATCTTTTATATCTGCCTTATGTTCAATTATCCCAATACTTATGATCACATCAATGAGTGGGATGAACTCTAAAAGTGCTGTTCTTTTTATTTGTTAATTTATTTGGTGTTGAAATGACTAATAATAAAATGTGACATTCTCTAGTTTTGTCTCATCATCTCATCATCTTTTAATCATATTTTCAAATGTCTTGACTCCACAGCCAACAGAGCAATTTTGTTTTTAACATTTTTAAAGCATATGTTCTCATTGTGATTCTTATAACTTATGATGAGAATTCTGGGAAATTTCAGTGTGCAGTATCTCACCAACTGTGACCTAAAGTTTATTGTAGAGGATCATGTTGTCGTATATTATTACGTATACTATATATGATTACACCCCATGCCCTGTGTTATATCAACGTTACAGTTTGCTTGACTTGCCAAGGTTTGCAGCAACAGGTTCTGTGTAAACCATCCGTTGCCTGGTTAGAGAAATGACTTCCAGATGTCTTCACTGCAAAGTACCTGCATGACGGTCAAATCAGACAGACGCTCAGGGCGTTTCCAAGTATTCTCCTCTCATAGGGGCTCATATGCATAAGTAAACAACCTGGGAGGTTTGTTGATGTGGGAATAGAGCAGCTGCCTTAATGGGTCATTGAACAGCCATGGCTTCGTCTCTGAGGATGTGATTTACACCTCATGTAAAAAGCTGTGAATGGAGAGACAGAATGA
This sequence comes from Ptychobarbus kaznakovi, assembly GCA_027422405.1. Classification (NCBI taxonomy): domain Eukaryota; kingdom Metazoa; phylum Chordata; class Actinopteri; order Cypriniformes; family Cyprinidae; genus Ptychobarbus; species Ptychobarbus kaznakovi. The sequence goes on from CM049794.1 coordinate 34,240,563, forward strand.
AATGTGCCCTGAGAGGGCAGCTTGCATCTTCCCTGTGAGACCCTGTGAGACACGTTTGCAGTGGTGTCCATTGTGTCAGGAGATTTACAGGCAGCTCTGTGTTTGCTAGCACCACAAAGCCATAAAACCCAATGAGCTCTGAATCTTTGAAGATCAATGGAATTAAACAACAGAAGCAGGCCAACCAGCTGCTCAGTGGAGGCATCTGTAGTGATAGTCATTAGTAGTAATGCATTGATTATCCAATTTGCTTTTGCTAACATAATTTTGTATCATTCTACTTGACTCTGTTGGTTCGTTCCAGAGTGGTGGCGATTCTGACTCTTGAAGCATGACTCTTTGACTCGTTTAGGTGCCGACAAGATTTTGAGTGATTCCTTAAATGTATTATTTAACCAGTTCTTCCAATTAAATCAGTAACAACCCCCCCCCCTCTCTCTCTCCATATATATATACACACACACACACACACAGTGTGAGTTGTTGAATGTTCATTCAGCTGATTCGTTCATAACGCTGATTCATTTAGGAACAAAACAAGTCGGCGTCTTTTTGAAGTCATTGAATCATTCATTCAACTGACTTGATGCTTCATGAGTATGATCATCCATTCATCCATTTGTGATTCATTCAGAATCTTATTGAGTTCATCCATTTTGAATTTTCAAAAACACTTTACATTCAACTTCAAAAAAAAATATTGAGGAACGTAACAAATGAATGTGTCTATGAGTGATTACCTGAATCATTTACTCAACCGATTCATTCAAAAGAGCTGATTTATTGAGCACTAAAACAAGTGACTGTCAATATGAGTGGTTCATATCACTGGTTCATTCAACCAGTTTGTTCAAAACATTAATTTATTCAGGAATGTAACAAATGAATGTGATTAGTATTGATTAAGTGGATAATTTACTAAACTGATTTGTTCAAATACTGATTTTTTGAGGAGCAAAACAAGTGACTGTCATTCTGAGTGATTCATTTGATTGTTCATTCAACCAGTTCATTCAAAACATGAATTCATTAATGTGTTAACAAATAGTTCACTAAACCCATTTGTTCAAAAGTACGATTTATTCAGCTATAAAACAAGTGACTGTCATTATGAGTGATTCACACTGAAACACACATCACAATCATCAATTCATGTGAGTAGCAATTTGTTCATGTTCAAAAGAAACACTGTTAGAAAGTCACTGACAATTGATTTCAAAAACACTAATGAGTGGGAGCATTAGTGAATATGCAAAAAAAAATTGTTAATGTTAAAATATCTAAACTAAATAATTTATGCCATATACATTGTTAACAGTGAAAGAGGGGTATGCTATATCAGAGTGACCCCGATGGCCCGAGTTTGCTTTATGATCTCCAATTTGCAAACAGTTTGTTCTGCATAGTTTCAAGTATGAGTAAGAGTATGTGCTATTTGTCCAATCACTATATCTAGACCTTAATTCTTATGCATTCATTTATCAGCAGCAATGAGTTGTGTGTATGATTGCGTGTGCTGTATGTGTGTGATCTATTTGTCTCCTTCAGTCACTAATCCAGGAACTGGCCTGTCTGCATGTTCTGTTATTCTGCATGCTTATTCATTTATCAGGATGCATTATGAGCAGATGGACTGGGAGACTAAATGAGATAACAAAAAAAAATCTAATAAGGCAAAAGCATAAATAATGTTTTTTCGCTGTTAGGGGGATCCCAGTTAATCACAGCAGCTGTTTTTGATTACTCTGGCCTGGTGGGAGGGATGCATTATGAGCCCTTGCTGATGGGGTTTACTGCAGCAGAGCATGGAGACCGTAGCCCCAAAACTGTACGTCAAATGGGACGAGGGTAGTGTTGTTTGCGTGCTTGTGTGTGACAAGGGAAGGAAGGGGTAGTGACCAGAACTGCAGTCTGCTTCTTATTAGTGTGAAGAGCATCTGGTTTCTGGTTTATAGTATCCCAATATCCTCTCCTATAATCCACTCTCTCCCGCCGAAGGGATCCAGCTGTGGGTCAGCGCTAGGGGAAAGATACTCTGAGGCCTTCGAAATTTAAAGCGCCATTTACTGCAAGGAGCTACAATGGCATTCAGTGCTCAGTCTTGTATCATGAATAGGCCTATATAAGTTTTAAATACAATAGTGTTTTATTGAGTAATGCAAAGAAACTACATGCACTTAATGTATATTTATTGTCATTTGTACTATTACAGAACAAAAAAAACAAATACAATTTTCGCCTAGTCAAAGTTTGAAAAACTTCATAAAGACTAATAAATTGATAATTGACTGCTGTTTTTTTGTCAAAGCATCCAAAAACATTAATATGATCCTCAGTTTGGAGGAGTTTGTCTAAAGAAAGTATGGTAACACTTTACTTGAAGCGGTGTGTATAAGACTGACATGACACCTTCATAATCGTGACATGATACATGTCATGAATATGAAGGAGGTTTTATGCATATTTATGACAACTGTCATTAAGTGTCATTCGCTCAGTTATGTCATTTTTAATGCAAAGATGACATTATTTGACCTAACCCTACCTCTACCCTTACCCCTAACCGTAGCCCATAACAAAGACATCTCAAACAATGTCATCTTTGCATTAAAAATTAAGAAGGTGTCATGTCAGTCTTGCACACCCCTTCAAGTAAAGTGTAACCGAACGTATCACAAATAACCATGACTCTGAAGCAGATACCAGCACCTGAGGATGTTTGTTTGAGTGGTTAAAGCTACCAATCCAAAACATTCCAGTCTATTAATCAAATTCACACTCACTGTGATTCAGATAAAGATATGAAAGAGATCCGTCCAATCACTCAACTCATAAACACGAACACATTTCTTGTTTTCACTCGCTCACTGACTCACTCATAAACACAATTCCTCACGGGCTCCCAGGGGAAGGACTTAGATTTATGTATGTTTATTTACTTCAGCACAGCGCTCTTCTGTGGTCTCGTATGGTTCAGCATTCCCAGAGGAAAACCAGGAATTTATTTCAACACAAACTCAACCACCGACCACACAATTCCAAGGAGCTCTTTATCATTTCTTCTCATCAAAGAAAGTCTATCTTGAATCTTAATTTCTGTACTTTTTACAGGAAGACTGTGCTCTAGTTTCTAGTTTAGCCAATTTTAATTTACTTCTGTCTTTTACTCAGAACTGCATTTCCTTTCCCAGGTGTTTTGGGGGGTTTTCTTTGAGTTTGTGTCCTGTTCTCAATATCAGAGATTGCTCAACTTGCTTTGGAAGCTCTTGTGAAAAAGAACTGCACTTTAGCATACTTTTAAAAGAGTACTGTTTATGGAAATAATAGGCTATACAGTACTTTAAAAGAATATACTAAGCAATTTAAATTAGTGGAATTCCCTGTCATAATTACAGTAAACAGCTCTGCATGTGCATTTGTTGCTGACATAAAGAGATCTGCTCTTTTCGTGGAATTTCGTAAAAACAAATATATAAATATAACCTTATTATAGCAAAGTGTACCACCAGAATAACTTTGAAGCTATGTCAAGGCTAAAAAATACATTCCGTTTTTGAAGTGTAAACTAATTACAAGTTATTTAAAATTAAATGACAATGTTTAAATGTATTGCCTAATAAATGTAATTAGTTTAACTTTTTTACCCACTTAAGTAGGCCTAAATTACATTTTTACATGCAATTTCATAAATATATCTGTTGTCTTTGAAATCTGGTTAAAGTTTGTAGTGTTTGTGGTAAACTAAAATATACTTTAATTTGAATTTCTGTTGACATGTTTATGTATTTACAGCAAGTATATTTCTAAGTACACATTTGTAATGATGAAGTTGCAACTTAGTACATTTATAATATATCAACTTACTAAACATACTAGAATTAAAATGATCAAGTACTTTACATGGTTTTTATTTTAAGTGCATATTTTAAAAGGGTACCTAAGTGTTTTAAAAACTTGAAAGTCATCAAAGTGTTCTCTCTGTGAGGAGACTTAAGTGGCGTTTTATTTATAATTCATATTATATTACCTACAAGTAGTTAAAAAACTAAAAACAATATATACTGTATATATATTATTTTAAGATGTGCACATTCCATATAATTAAGCACAGTTCTTTTTCACAAGGGAGTTCAAGGTTATGGCCCATGACTAAAGAATCGTTTGATGAAAGGAAAGCTATTGTTAGCTTCACACTCATTTCCTAAATTAAACACAACTGTCGGATGGTGAGTCATCCGCCGGCACAAGGAACCAAATGTGTGTAAGTAACACAGATTTGGTTGCTGTACACAACAACCAAAATATTTAGTTGCTTGTATAGGCAGAAAGCCATTGAGAAGTCACGGTTTGGATGTTTTTCATATAACTCAATTCCCCTGTTTTCACAACCGTGGTCAGTTTTTGGAACAAAAATGAGACAAACATTATTTTGTGTGTTATTAAATATAAGACAAACACATTATTTGTACTTCAAATTTTTTTCAAAGAGGAAACATTAAAATGACTGCCTAATGTGAAGAATGTTTAGGCTTTATTTTTCGCCACATCTTCTAAAGTGTCTCAGGAATACTGATTCTGAATGATTCGTGAACACCACACGACTTTACGAGCTCTGTGTTTCTTCTGAACCCATCGGTGAAAAATCTACTGAGGTTGAAGGAGTTCATGCATGTCACATTTGTGGTGCGCTAATGTGTTTTCTGTGGTGGAATCGGGCAATCGGCCATTTACAACACAGAGATCCTCTGCTTTTAGACATATTGCCATTTTCTTTCACTGAAATACACTTAGATAGTTTAGACAGCATTTGTGTTGGCCTTGGCACGTTTTGCGTGAAATAATCCTCTTTTCACCTTTTTTTTGTGTGTTATGACATTGAAGGTGTCAGTATTAGTGTATATTTCATACAGAGAGTAGAAAGCACATTAGGACTTCATTTATACAACAGTTTGTTCCGGTCCTCAAACTTGATTGGTCGAGTTGTGTTCCAGCTGATGTAACAGTCCAACAGCAACCAAGTCTGACTTTTCATTGTTTGCATCACTGTGTTTGTTTTAAACACAATAAGCTGTGGAATAGTGGTTTATATTTTTGATAAAATAAAAATATTAAATAGAAATCCCCCAAACTGTTCTTTAAATTCATATTTCCCCCGAATCTCCTGAATTGATGGATGGATGTTATTAATCTTATAGCGAATGGATCATTCCATGCATTTTGCTACTTTTTTTTTTACTTTATAATTTTTCATTAAAATGTCATAACTTGATCTTCCACATCTTTTTACAATTAACTGCATGTTTTCATTCTTGAGATCTGCCTCCATCCAATCAATAAATGATAAAAAAATTGCAAGTTACATTATTATGCCAGTAGGTGGCAGCAAGTGACTGTAAAAACTTAGGACCGATCAATTGAATAACTCATTCAACTCACTGATTTCTTTCAGGAACAATCAAGTGACTGGATTTGGAACAGCGTACTACCCCAGCAGGCACCAGACGTTTATGTAACGTCAGGTTGACGTTGGATATGATATCGTACAGACGTTGCATTTTGGTTGAAAATGAAAATCGGCTTGACGTCAATGTTTAACATCAATTTGACGTTGACTTAACAGTGGATTTTGGTTACACAACCTAAAACAACAAAATATAAACATCAGCTGATGTCGGTATTGGACATCAATTTAACATTGACATTAGACGTTGAATTTACATTGAATTTTTGTCGCCCGACATCGCAACTGAAATGTAAACAAATATCAACGTCTTATGACGTTGTGTGCCTGTTTTGTTCCTGCTGGGACTCTACTACTATTTCTGTATTTTCTGTATCTTTCCCAAATTCAGCCAGTGTCTTTATGAGTGAATCATTGAATCTTGAACCCAAACTATTATTTTAACACATTTATTTCAACTGATTCATTAAAACTCTATGTTCAAAATCACATACTCTCTTAGTACTATTTTGAATAATTACTTTGTGACCATTAAAAAGTATCTTCTATATAGTATGAATGAGTGTAGTATGTACTTAATCCGGACAAACTTCATCATGTCGTCATTATCATGTGACCACCAGTGTCCGTTATCGCGAATCCTCTCCTGTGGCCTTATGGGATAGTATAGTGTCTGATGGATATGCACTTCAGAATCTCGCTGGAAGTAGCAGCAATTCATCTGGGTACATTTTAGTTACTATTTTATGAATACTGTGAATTCGGACATACTACTCTTTAAAATACTGTAGCATATTCACATATAGATGCTGTCTTTATTAGTGAATCGCTGAATCATGAACTCAACCAATTCATTCAACAACACTGTTTTATTGAGGAACGAGTGTCATTGATTCATTCACTTAACTGAGAAATTTTGTTGAACTATTTACTAATGTAATTTACTCAATATTAACTTGTTTAATGTACTGTTTTGTTAAAGCAATATCACATTCGCAATTGCGCTTTTGGACTAATCTGTCAGCAGTGCTTGTGTGATATATATCCGTAACATTACAAATGCATACATTTTTGGAGCTGCATCACTAAAAGGTCCTGCCTGTCATAATATATCATATGCTAACCCATATGTATAAAACATACCTTTAAAAAAAATAGCCTATTACTCAATATGCTGGTCCTGAATAATGCCAGAAACCCAGTGTTGGCAGTAATTCAAAAAGCATAGGTTAGCACAGGTTAGCGGACTTAAAAGCCCCGGAGGCAACTAGAACATTAGCGCCACTCAACACTAATTACCCACTCGAACAGGGGCTCATAATTAGTCTTGTCAAAAAATGTGATTAAGCAATATATCCACATGCATACAAATGGCTGTATCCATGACCTCGGCTGCTCTGCCCGGGATTTGCCCCGCAATGTTAAAACTATTTAGGAGGGTGTAGCACCCAGTTCAGCCAGCAAACACAGCATCTCGTGAGGAACAAAATGTGACTGTAATCATAGATATATGCCAGATGTTTGTAAAAGACATGCTTTGTGTTTGAAACTAAGCTTAACCAGTGAGCATCTCTCATCACTGAAGCCCACTAACAGCATAAATCCGGCTGTACAAGCCCAGCGGAAGTGTTGATTAATGAGTCATTGTGCTCCGTTACTTTCCTTTCCTTTTAAGTGAGTGTTATAAGCAGCATTCTGGGATCTAATTACTGTAAACACAACATACGCACAGTATTAGACGAATGTGAGACGATTACTTGCACAGAGTTTTCCACAGACCCCTCTGACACCTACATACACAATTCCAGTAAACTGATCTCTGAGGACTAGATGAGGAACTTCAGAGTGATGAGGAACTGACAGTAATCCGAACTGACAGAGGCAAAGTTCATCATTTTTTGATTGAATTACAACTAAATATACAAACAATTATCTCACAATTCTAACTTTTTCCTCAGAATTGGTCGATATAACAGAGTCGATATCTCACAATTCAGATAAAAAAAGTCACAACTGCAAACTTGCAATTCTCAGAAAAAAAGTCAGAATTAAGATCTATAAGAAAGGTCAGAAACATGACATATAAACTCTGAATTCTGATAATAAGTCAGAATTGTGAAATATAAATTTGCAATACTGAGAAAAAAAATTAAGAACTGTGAGATATAAGCGTAACTTTTTTCATATTTTTAGTACAAAAGTTCACAAATTGACATTTTATTTAGGTTAGTTAAGATTTTGAAACCAATTAAAAATACAACTGCAAACTTGCAATTAAGATATATTTTTTTTAAAAGTCAGATTTGTGAGATATAAACTCCAAACTCTGAGGAAAAAGTCAAAAGCGTGAGATATAAACTAGCATTTCTGAGAAAAAAAACAAAATTGTGACACGCTAATTCACAATTGTGATATAAACTAAATCTGAGAAGAAAGTCTGAACTGTGAGATAAACTTGCAATTGCGAGAGGAAAAAGGCAGAAACAACAAAAAAAGAAAAAAGCGAGATGTAAACTCACAGATGAAAAAAAGTCAGAATTGTGAAAAAAAAGGTAATCACCTGCTGTAAAAAAAAAAGAAAGAAAAACATTATCCATTGGCTGCCTCGTACTACATTCATCCGTGCAGAGCCACGATGCAACCAAAACAAATAATGTATAGCTTTCAGTCATACAAACCAACAGTAGTTCTTTGACAGATTTAACAGTTTCTGAGGATAAAAAGGCAAAGCAGCACCTGTTTGTGGAAAAAGGAAAGACGTGGCCAAGGGACCAATAGGACCAGCACCAAACAAGAGCATAATAAATCAGAAAGTTCTTCTTTTAGTTGCATCGCTGTAAAGTGAAGGACAGCTTATCACGTCTTTAAAAGATACAGAAAACCTGCTATCAGCGAGTAGAGACGGTCTTGTCTCAATGTTGTGTTTATGTGTCAAGTTTGTTTAAGTTCAAAGAGCAAATATATCAAGGGAGTGAGAATAACATTGACGTTATAAACAGCAAGTGTGTATGGCCAAAATCAAAGTGAGAGAGACAAATTTGGTTTGTTCTCTTACACCTGATATCATAGTGTGTACTGTTAAATGTTTCATGTTAAATAAAACACTATAGAATAGTAAAGTTATTAAATGAATGTGGGTCAATTCAATAATGGTTATAGACTGTTACACTGTCTATAAAGTAAATGAAACGGCCCCATGCTGATTATTTTAGTATCCTGGCATTGGAGCCTGAACATATGATACATTGGCCACTATCTCTGTGATGAGCACCTCTCCATACATGGCTCTGGATCCATCACTGTGGCTTATAGTCAAACTCAGGTTAGAAGACTATGTGTGGGCTTCATATGCCCTCTGGTGGATGTGAAGAGAGATTTGAATCACAGCATTTCATCAATGTCATAAAACGAAACATAAATAGAACTGCATTTGTCTATTTGCATGACTATATCATCTAACAGCAGCTGCTAATAATCATAATTGCACAAAAGCAGCAGCATAAATAATTTAAGGTAGAAAATGTGAGGTATGTTTGTTAACCGCACCATATATGTCATAACATTCACTTCACACTTTATTTTTTTATTCCAAAAGTTCACAAATTGACATTTTAGTTAGGTTAGTTAAGATTTTGAAAATAATAAAAAATACAAATGTTCAACAAAACTTTTGCTTTATTCAACTGCAAACATATAACAAAAAAGGGGGGGTCACTATTTAACAAAGAATGTGTAAATCATTTTTAACAACATATACTGTAACAAGCTATTTTTAAATACACTGTACATGTTTATCCGTATTCATGCCTTTTTGAGTATTAAACGTGTATTTAGAAACCAGGAGTTGGTCAGAAAGCATGTCAAACTCTACACACCTGCCCTTTGCAGTCTAGCCTGTGTAGCGTCTGATCAATAAATGAGCATTCAATATTATGTACCTAAGGTTACTTGCTGCACAATCCATACTCCGAGACTATGACACTGCCATAGTGTATGTGATATCGGTCTGAAGATTGCTTAGTGCATAAAACAAACAAAAATCTCCGAGAGACTTCCAGATATATTTTGAGAATGACTGCTTTGAAGGAGTTCCTAGTCATTTTCACCGCTTCTCCAGTTTCTTAAACTTGGCCTCTGTGAATAAACACACAAACAAGTACACAAGTGAAATACAGAGAGTAGTTCAGTTACACATCTGGGTTTTATATTAATCTCACCAAAGAGAAACCTGAGCATTTATTTGGTCTTATAGCGCCATCTAATGTCCATTTAATCAACTCTTCAGTAATTCATTCAGGTCCAGTCTCTGCATTTCATAGATATCTTACACATAATGTGAGTATTGCTGTAATTCTACATATAAAGAAACAACATATTTCATTAAATTAGTATAAATGAATAAGCTGGCTTTGAATGATGGTGAATTTATTTGGTATAATAACAAATACAGTACTTAATCGACCCATATGATAAAGGATTGGATTTCAGATGAACTGTAAAAGTAAAATGGTAATAAAAGTAGCTGCACAGCACACCAGAAATAGAAATGCTGTGTGTGTGTGTGTGGGTCATCTGACGTGGGCGCCAACAGAGACGAGCTGTATTGATTGTGATAAGAAATGAACTAGTTGTGTTGCATCATCATGATTCTCTCTTCCAGACAGGGCAGAGGTGGCTCTTCATAGAGTGCAGCAGGGATGAGGTTTTGGTTGGGCAAAACCCAGAAATACTGCTTTTTTCATCATCCTGAATTCAATGGGTTGACTGGGTGTTTAGTTAAATGCATGAAATAAGGTATGTGGTGAACACAAGCTCAAGATATTTTCATGTTTTATTCTACAACGTAAAATAAACCAGTAATAACCACTTGTTTTTTTTACAGCTTGTCTTGAAAAAAGCATTTGGTATGGGTGATATGGTCAATTATCACGATAATTTGTTTTCATATCAGTCAATGTCAATAATTATCACGAATAAAGGTCACATTTCTATTTCTTTCTAGTTTAAAGGCGAATTTTTGCTCCAATGTGAAAGTCACCAGTAAGTAACTAGACGATTAATTGTGGTTTTAAACTATTCTTTATGGTCAGAACGTGACAAACACTTCATTTTTGAATTCTTTACACTTTTCCAGTCATTTTTCCTTAACAAAATAAGTGTTTTAATAGAAGATTATTTCTTAGTTCTGCATGTTCTAATGAGTAATATTGTTTCAAATCAAGAAACAGGTTTGGGTTGCCTGATAATATTAATAATTAGACTTTTTTTGTCTCTTACAAATACACATGTGATAGTAGCTCGAGTTAGGATGCAGATTTATGTTCATTACAAAACTCAGTTATATCTGTAAAAATTGTAGCAATCTAATTTTTATATGGTTGATATGATATTATTCTGCTTTATGTTTTTTTAACCATAGTACATATTTAGATCATGATCACAGTTAAAACCACAAAAATAGCACCTCAATACCATGCTAAAAATGTAATATGGCTTCTAGGTATTTGTATGAAAAACAGTAGTCTAAATATTTTTAGCATAAATGTTCTAGCTTAAATCACAAAAAATTAAAATACTGTAATTATATTCCATTACATTTATACATGTCTACATTAATAATATAATAAAATGTGACACGAATACCCACATTTCTGACACAAACCATGGTGCAGTTAGCGCTACTACAGTAAATCCAATTCTGAAGTCTAAATACAGTTAACAGAAGCTAAACACAGGAACAGCTTATGTTTAGCTCTTTACTTCTGTTAATTGTATTTAGGCTTTACAATTGGTAAAAGTTGTGTTCATTTATGAAGATTATCATGATGAACAAAATGTGCAAGAATCATAAACTTGTGTTGGTCACAGAGCTTATTTTCTGCAATAATCCAAACGCCAATGGAAATATCCTACGTTTTTTTTTTTGTCAAAGGAATCAGGATGATGCTAACTTTGGGTTGGCCTACAAATACACATCACTGCAGCACCCTATTGTCACGACAATCAACAAACCTAATGGTGTACTTCATAATTTTTTTATTAAATTAATATGATCTATTTTCATAGCAATAATAAAACAGTCAAAAAAGCTCCCAGTATTTTCCACAGTTCTTGGTTTTTGTACTCACCAAGTTTCTTTGAATATGTGTCTAGTTTATAAGCAGCCTGTTCCAGAGCCGTAACCTGCTCCTCGATCTGGTTAATCTGATCCAGATAAGGCTGCAAACTGGCATCTAAAGCCAAAAATCAGAGCATAATTTAAGATAATCAATATATGGCTTGAATACTCACTTTAGTTTTTAGCAAATCACAGAAAAAACACTTGCAATGTTAATAAGACATAAGTGTACTTGTAATAAGACAATATTGATGCAACAAGCTTAATGTTATATTAACACAACATACATTGGTTGATATATATATATTCTGCCCCATTTCTCACATTTCTGATTGAGATCTTGTAGATTGCGGCTGATGTTGATGGATATGTCCTTCATCTCCATGTACTTCAGACTGCTGAGTTTGTTCATGTTCTCCAGGACTTTGTAGTCCTCACAGGTTGCTGAGTAAACAAAACAAAAATTACACACACAATTCTATAAGCTGAAAGAGAGAGAAATATATGAATTGTTGTTCTTTTATTATCATTACCGGTGAGCTCTCCCTGTAAGAAAACTGCCATTTTGTCAAACATGTCTCTGCAGAGCTCATTGATATCAGGTCCAGCGGGTTCAGTGGCCTCCTCTGCTGTCTCCACTCCTCCGTCATCTGTTACAGACAGCACACACTTTAGTGTACCGAAAACTACTGAGCTGCCTACGTTACCTACCTAGGCTTCATTTTTAAGCACTAAATGTATTTGATGCCCAAAAGTGCAAACTAGACACAGTCTAGTTACACATGTACACAAAACGCAGCATTCTCTTTGGAAACAGAACAAGTCACCCCAAAACAGGTCGCATCAACACCAAATGAAGCGACAAACACAACACGGCCATCAGCAGCACTGGAAAGCTAAGATAATCACATGAAGTTGCAGTGACTTGCACACAGGCTGGTCTGTGTACAAAACAGCTTACTGTTATTACTGGGTCTTTTGGCTTTCTGGTTCTCCGTCGCATCGTTTGTGGCCGCATCTCTCCTGGGCTCGGGCTCGGTGGTGAGGTTGAGGTCGGTCGGGGGAACCGGTGTTTTAATGATGCTCTCCATCGCCGCGGCCTCGTCCACCGTAGCTGCCATGTTCAGCTCACATGATCACATGACCAGAACCAGTTTCACGTGACTCCTCGTTTCTGTCTTTTTTCTTATGTAGTGAAATAAAACCGAAACGTTTTTTTTAAATCTGGTGAAATAAACGAAACTGATATTATAATTTTTTTAAATGAAGCGTTACGAGAATTGTTAAAAATTCTAAAATAGTCAGATTGGTTAGTCTTGCTTCTTTTGTATGTAATATTCTTTTTTGACATGCATGTTTGATACAGTTCATAACTACGAGATGTGAAATCTAAAGGTGTGTCATTAAGGGTTATAATAATTAATAAAGTACAGGTCAAAAAACACATATACAGATTCATATACAGATATGGGTGGGGCAACTCTGCCAATTTAAAAAGAGTGAAGCAAAGAACAATGAGCTTCTTTAAAGCGTAATTCCGGCCGAGTGTATTTCAAAATAAAGAGTATTTTTGTGTGGATTCTGGATCTAATGCTATATATATGTAATATCTTTAACATGAATATCGGAGACGTGTATTTCAAATTAGTTATTTTTTATATGCATTATGATAAAATTATGTAAATTCCAGCTGATATGTATATAATATATGCTTATACATAATATATACTATGTATTACATATGTATTGTATATGCTATATATGAATGATTCATTGATCATTCATATGTTCATTATGTATATTATAATACATATAATATAAATACATATTTTAGCACATATATGTATTTACTTTGTCATTATTTTTTAGACGTCATTATATTTTAGACATGCATTTTTTATATATTATTTATGTGTAGTAATAGTTGTAGTAGAATGAATGCCTTTTTCTAATGTGGCCTTTATTTTGAAAAATATTCCCGTCCACACCCACATAACCATGCTTTGGCGTCGCCCGCTTCACAGGCCTGGCGTGGCCCGCTCTCAGCCCGCTGCTCTCTGCCTGTGACGGGAATCCATCGTGACAGGATACCAGCAGCACAACCGACTGTAAACATGGCGGCGTGCACAGCCGGATGCCTGTGCTATGTGCCCCGTTACTGAAGCCCCGATCATCGACACACTTCCATGATGGAGACAGAGGAGGAGCAGCATATGACCACGCTGTTATGCATGGGCTTCCCAGACCCGGTGGCCATCCGGAAAGCCCTGCGCCTGGCCAAAAACGACATCAACGAGGCTGTCGCGCTGCTCACCAACGAAAGCCCGGGACTCGGATACGGCTACGAGCCGATGGAAAGCGGCCCTTCCCCGGGCCCCGGCCTCAGCGGAGACGGCGAGAACAGCGGGCGCACGGGCACCGGAGGGTTTGATCCTCCGCCAGCGTATCACGACGTCGTGGAAAGTGAGGTATGATTACGAAACGCATGCATTTTGGATCATTCACACGGTTGCGTGTGCCGGAACCACTGGGGCTGTCAAAAACCGGAGGGAAAGGCGGGCGCACGCCTTTACCGCCTCTGCATAAGCATGCATTACCGGTTGTGCATGTGCATGCAACACCTGACAACGATGTCAAGATATTTTCTCTTAACGTCACATTCTTTGTCAATGCATTAGCAGGTTACTAATGAATTCAACAGATGCATTCATTCACAAGCCAGCAGAAGTTGAAGATCTTGGGGGATGGGTGTCGTAGATTACATTTAAAATCCATGACTTGTTCGAGTTTACTTTGCTTATATTAGCGTGTTAATAGGGAAGCATTCAGCCAATGGAGTGTTTTTCCTCCTGATCAATTATTAAACGAATGTATGTCTTACTAACTGTTAAGCAATAGCAGGAAACGTGTGGCTGATGATTGTACATGTCAGGTTGTGTCATTAGACTCCAGCTTGTCATCTGCTATGTAATCTCTGCAAAGAAGCCAATATTGAGCAGTATTACTGGGTTAAACTAAACAGACTGTGAGAGGCTGCTGTTTATTAGCATGTGGATATCAATTCACTTTTGTGTGCTTTGAGTCTGCATTCCCGCAGGTCTCAAATTATTATTTGTCTGTTTTATGATACAAGCTTTCTGCGGGTCTTAACGAGATCTTAATTCACTATTCCACAAATTAAGAACTAAAGGGTCTTGAATTGAAGCAGAAAATCATACGATTATGGCATTAAATGTTGCATGCCCTTCAAAAAAATATATTTTCCTCAGTACCCCCCCCCATACAATTATCCAAATAAAATGCCTTGAAGTATTGTTTTCTGAAAAAAAAATAATGTCTATGTTTAAAACAAGCAAATATTGTCAATGCGGTATACAAACTTGTTTTTCCAATGAATTAAGTAGATTTTTCTGAGCCCTTTGTCATATATTTGTTCTTGTTTTAATCATAAACTCCTGTCCGCCTCAATTTTTCATAAACAAGACTTTTATTTTGAGCAGTTTTGCTTCCCAAGTAAATGTGTTTTGATTTAAGAATCTGGAAAAGGAAACAAAATGCTGAGAAAAAACATTGCTTTTTTTGCAGTGTGATCAGAAGGTACAGTAAAAGTAGTTTTCATAGACTAGCGGATGGCAAAAAGCCATAAGCTTTTATTTTTTCTTCTAATAACAAGTTACATAGACATGTTATAAGTTGCATTTTCAAACTTTAAAGGATTGCTAATACAGCGTTTCTTAAATTTACCTTGGGTAAACCCTGGGATAAACACTTCGTTATGTGTAAAGCGTGTTTGATGTGAGGCCACGGAGTCTGATATATTGCCCAACTGTTGCAGTGCTTCTTTCGCGGTTTCCCTCGTGGATTCTTTGACCTGTTGGTCAGCCGCAATCAGAGCTGAAAACTAAGTGCTGTGATTTTAAATGACCAGTCAGACCTGACTCCAGCCTGGATGAAAAAAGCCCTTTAAATAGGCTATGTATCAATGATACTTCAACCGTTGTTCTTATCAGTGCTGAAAATTAGTTTGTTGTAGCTACTTAGGTGGGGAAAGAACATTTTTAAAGATACTATTAGATATAACTAATCAAATGATATGCATGTGTGTTTTGCACAGAGAACAGTGTTTTTCTACACTCTAAAAAACATTGGGTTAAAAACCCCAATTTGGGTTGTTTTTAACCCAAGGGCTGGAAATAAAGGACAGAACACAT